>JAOTQX010043564.1:5142-25705 GCA_026122645.1 Dryas alaskensis | reverse complement strand
TCTCAAGCACTAAGAGTAAGGATGACAACTCCTCCACTTCTAAGTCATTTAAATTCCTTCGAAAACCCAGGTTCCAATTTGGTATGCATTGTTTCTAGAGGATATAACTTGCTGACACAGGAAACTCTTGTGTAGTTGATTTGTGTGTGTACTTTCCAGGACCATTATTCCATTTAAAAAAATAGCAGATATCTGCCTAAGATTGGCACACACACACACACAAATACTGATTAGTTTGTCAATTATGCACAGTGATATAGGAAAAATAAATTAAACAAAAAAAAAAGGTTACTCCAATGGAAATTTTGGGAATTATGTTTTTACCTTTACCTCATGAAGGGTGAGGTTGAAGCTTTTTCCAAGTTAAAAATGAATTGTATAATGCACTAGAGATAGCAACATAATAGAAATGAAAGCAAAACCATAAGAAGAGGTTGGAGGAAAAAAAATAAAAATAAAAACCAAGGAACTACGAGTGGAAAAGTGACCCAACACCAGCGATAATCAGCTAGGAACCTTCCAAAAGAATCAGTACAGAAGACACAAAGGTACAATAACGTAAGAATAAAACACAAATATTCACAACTAACACGCACCCCTTAAACCTTCAAACTCATCTCTCTGAAGATGTGCATAATGAGGTTCTAAACAATGAACTAGAAACAGATAATAACACATTCAATAGAAAAATAATAATAATAAAAAATAAAAAATAAAAAATTCCTAGGAGAAGGTACTTCCCTCCTCAACATGCTTCTTTGACATCCCAAACTGCATACGACAAATATTATCATTGGTTTAACCCAGCTCCAAATGTTTGAGGACCCTAGAAACACAAACTTCCCTACTAATCTCATCATACACTCATTGGTTTTGGTTTGCATCTTAAACCAAAATAGACATCTTATTAACCAGATGGAGTCACATTTTCCATGTTTGGACAAATGAGATACTGAGATCCAGCCAGCAACTAGCACCAAAGATCAGCTATCTACCACACTACCTCTTTCATCTCACTTCCACAACATGATCAAAAGTCTAAGTTTGTTTTCATTTTTTCCTGCCAAGTCTTAAAGTCTCAGTTGACTTCCCGACAATACATAAATATATTCAATCAGTATAGTATATACAATCAAATTATAGAAATCTATTTGTGGTTTAAAGATCCCTATTTGTGGTCTTCATTCATATAATTACAGGATCATAAAGTACTGTGTTAAATTTTTTAACAAAGACAAAAAGTTACCCAATATCACATTGCAAAATGTATTGTAAGTTTGTAACAAGGAAGTGTTGAGTGCGCAAAAAAAAAAAAAAAAAAAAAAAAAAAAAAAAAAAAAAAAAAAAAAAAAAAAAAAAAAAAGAGGAAGAAAGCAAACAAAAAGAAAACCACCCTTGAGATCAGCGTTCAAATCCCCAAATAAAATGAGATCAACTCTCAGATCATTAATATGAAGGTAGTTAAATTATCCCATAATCAATTGAATCATCAAAGTGTAAGAAGTCAAACAATTGCAGATACACTAGTAAGAATCCTGAATTGACAAGTAATTAAACTACTAAAGCAATATAAATTACCCAAATAATATGTGAATAGCAGAAATTTAAAAATTTCTTAAAGCCAGAAATGGCTTAAACCCAACGAAAACGAGTCCATTCCACCCAGAAATGTACAATTCAGGTAATGTTAACATCTGGGTTATCCAAACTAAAAACCAAAAGCCTAACCTGCCTGCCTCGCAATTGGAGCAACTCTGAATCCAAGATAAGTTAGTTGCAGAGACTAGAGTGCATCTGAAATATAATTACAAGTGAAACAGTTCAGAGTCAGATTTATACAGGTTAACGTGTTTAATCAATGAGTCACGCGAGAAGACGGTTAATAAATTAATCAAATAATAATGAGAACATGAAGCAAGCACATGGCCTCTGACCATTAACCATATGAGAGAGATCCACAATATTAATATTCAAATTAAAAATTAAGATCATTTTTAAAAATAAACAAATTTGAATAATTAAAAAGACGAGACAAAAGTAAAAGTGAAAATGTATGTTTTGTTCAAGTACTGGCCCTATTTCTGGACACCGAGAAAGCATAGCAAAATTACGTGAACCCAAATCGTAAAACTTAGCAAAATGTATGCTTTTCCTTTCAATTTCTCGGCAACCAAACAGATTGTCAAGATATGAAGGAAGAAAAACATTTGATAAGAGAGATGTTGAGAAAGCGTCGCACCAGAGATACAAGTTGAGACTTGGAATTGGAAGACGTCAAACCATTTGGAGCAATTTGTGAGTTGAGAGAGAAATAGGCAATAAGGGTTTGATAGAAATGGGCGGGAGGAGAGACGTGAGAAGCAATCTGCGAAATTTTTGTGGTCGCGAACGATGGAGTGTTTTTTAGAGAGAGAAAACACGAATTTTCCGTCGAATTCGAGTCATTTCTACGCTACTCTCTCTCTCTATCTCTCTCTCTCCCTCTCTCCCTCTCTCACCTTTGTTGTGACCATTTTTGGAGAGAGAGAGAAGAAAGAGAGATCGGGGAGAAGTGGGACAGCTGCTTGGTATCCACGCGCTGCATGGGAGAGTGCGGAGGACGCTCCATTTGAGTGGCTTAAACCAGTCACGTAACCACGTTGTCACGTGAGGCTGTGACATACGGTAAATGTGTGTCCACGTTCTGGCGTCGGTTTCACATGGGAAGCTCATGCCCATGAGCGAGCACTCTATCAGAGCCGGCCCTGAGCCCATGGGCCACCATCGAGAGAGGCCCATCAAAAAAATGTATATTTATATTGTTTGAGAAAGTTGTGTTTCTATTAAATATGTAAAAATCTGGATAAATAACAAGTAAGTGTGTTGCGATATTGGTTATGTCATTGTTTTTCCCCTTAGTAACCCAAGTTAAATCATAAATGCGCTTGTGCTGATGCCTCTTTACTCTCCTTTTTTCATCCTTTTTTGTACAAACTGATGTCATTAGTGAGAACAAAAGGCTCGCCCTAACAAAAGTTTCTTTCTTTCTCCTTTTTCATACTTTTTGCTCATACTCATTGTTCGTGCCTTAAAATTACCCCGGCCCTATAGACCACAACATGCCACATCGTTATGCGACGGCGGCGTTTCCAACCTTTGGAGCGGGTGCGGGCGTGCCACTAATTGGCTCGAAGAAGCTAATTAGAAAAATATAATACTAATTGCAAAAAATACAAATGAAAATGTATATGCGCCAAAATATCTAACTTCTACCAACTGATTGTGCGATAGAAAATGAACGGGAAAAATCTATTGTAACACTCTGAATTTTCGACTTATGTTAATTTCGGTACTTAAGCCATAAACCTTGTTCTAAGGTTTATTTAAGGAAATTAAAGTTTTCCTTAAATTTGTTTTAACTAATTTGGACTTTTGGTCGTGGTTTTGAAGTTTAGTTGTGTGAAAGTGAATTCTTGAAAAAGAAAATTCAAGAGTTTGGTGATTATTTATTTTTTTTCATTTTTCGGAATTAAATTATGAGAAGAGAAATTTTCATAATTTTTCTGGAAGTGATTTGACTATTTTGAGGCTATTGAAAATTAGTACTCATCACTACGAGTCCATAGAATTTTTCGAGACATTATTTGAAGTTCTGAGCTATTTTTGGTGAATTAACGAAGTTTGGAGAAATTATAAAATAGGAAAAAGAATTAAAAGGTAAATTGTTGCTGACTGGATTGACAGTCGCCCACGTGGCGCGCTACCATTCGTCTGGAGTAGCAGACGCATCACCAGCAGGCGAGCTCACGAGAACGTGATGAGGCGTACCACACCGGATCCCTCACGCAAGATCTAATCTCAGCCCTCCGACTTCATTAACTCCAAGCAATCGTGGGTTTCCATTCTCGATTAAAGGAGCTGGTCAGCTCCCTCTCTCTCTCCTGACCCGTGTGTACAGTAGCCAGGCGACACGACCCGTTTCCTCTCACAAATCGGGGTGACCCGCCGGTTTGTGTTGACCCATTTCGAAATTTTTTTGTGTTTTTCTCTTGTTTTTGACACTTTTGAGCATTCTATCCCACATTGGAGAATTAGAGAAACTTTTCACCCCCTTGTGCCTATAAATAAAGACTCTTGTAACTCATTTTCACTTGCACCACCAAATAGAGTTTGAGAGCTTCTCACTCTAACTTTGGTTTCTCTTTCTCTCTCTAGAAAGATTATTATTCTTTCTATTCTGAAGAAAAATCATATTTTTTTAGAAGCTCCCTCCTAGTTAAATATTTTGAAGTCTTCTCTTGGAGGAGAAGACCTAAGTTTGGAGGAGTCCCTTAGGAGTGGAGTCTAACTTTGGAGGTCTACAACCGAATAAGTGTTTTTTTTTGTTTTTTTTCAGCTTTATTTATTTTTCTTAGGCTTTAATATTATGTTGCATGCTTAGATTAATTAATTAGGATTTATTTATTCATTAAGCATGTCTAGGTTTATTTTGGAGATTAATTGAAGGTTATTAACTTGTAAAGATTAAACTAGATTTAAGCTATTATTCAAGCTTAATTAATTAATGGAATATTTTGGAGAAATAATAATTAATTAAATACTTGGATAATACTTAGGTTTGATTTATTCTAACCTAAATTAATTTGCGGAATTGCTTTAAACCAAGACAATTAGTCAAGTGGTTTGACTTGAAACTTATAAACCCTAAAGAGTAGAGTTAGTCTACTTAGGACTAGAGACTGTAGGGGTGTGCGACCTAAAATGATGGGTCATAACGAGATTATGTTGAATTTAACTTTTGATTAAGTTGTCGTATTGTCGGACCCTAGGAACACCAGTTACCGAAAGATTTCTTTGTGACGTGACAAGAAGGCGATTGATTCGAGACGGATATGGATGCATAGACTATTAAGAGAATACGTAAAGAGCATTGGATTCCAGGTAGGAGATTTATCCTACATTTCTGACTATGTTCTTTGCGTGTGTTTATGTTTTTAAATTATTATAACATGCTATATTTGTATGATTTGTCTGAGAGTTCAGGTAGCATAGTATATGACCTTGGCTTCAAATCCCTAAACCTTTTAGAAGAATTAATCTGTATATTATGGGGAGCTTAGCCAAGCTAATACGAGGCTACGTGTGCTTGTGCGAAGCGGGGACCCATAATTGATCAGGTGGCAGTAAATACAGATTCTCAATTGCGATTTCCTATTTCTATTTACCGGGGGCACTCTCACTATGGATGCTATCCTCTTTGATTATAGCTGGTCATAGTCGTACTTAATGTGTATCGACCATCTGTATTATTGTTATCTATGGATTTTTATGCATGTTTGTCATATTCCTGTACAGCCGAGTTATAAATGTTTTGTAAATTATTACAAAGGAAATGTTTGAAGAACTTGTTTTGGATGATTTAATAATCCAAAGGAAAAGGATTTACACTGTGTTTTTCACTGGAAAAGGTTTTGTGGTTTTCAAACCAGGTAGGGTCCCCTGAGGGAAGCTATGATCGTATGAGATGCTTACCCCCTACATTGTTTTTGTGTTCCCTGTTTATTAGATATTTTTATAGGTACGAGCATGGTAATTAAGAGACGAACTTGGACGAGGGTCGGGCAGAGTAGCATCTTGAGACTTGTCAACTATCTGGATTTAATTGGTGATATCATTTTATTGTTTTCTCGTATCAAGAATGTCTTGAATGATTCTACCTCCATTGTTTGGAGATGGTTGAGTTATTTACTTTGTTTATACGTTTGCGTAGTTTTGAAACCTTTATTCTATGCTTGCTATGTATTTCGAAGTTATGTAATTCTTCAAGATTGCAATGTACTACCATAACCTTGGGGGTTGGTTTTATAAAGAATTTTTATTTTTACTTCACATGTCTTCTGCTATTTATTATCTTTGATCCAACCCAGTCCAATTAATTAAAAATACTCAACCTATCTTGGGTATATTGGGGGATTAATGCTTGATGAATGACATTAATCTCTTGGGACATTCAAGATAGGTGCATCTGTTGTATATCTGGGGTTCGGGGTGTGACAATTAAAGTGGTATCAAAGCAATGCTTTAAAAGGGTTTCGAAACTGTTTTGTTTTTAAATATTTATCTTTGGATTTGGGAGAACTTTTATTTTTCTTTTGTAAGGTTGGTTTCTCAAAGGCTAATTTTCAAAATTTTGGAGAAGTATTTTCAAATAGTTTTTATTTTGAAATACTTGTTATAAATGTCTTATTGAGGTGCTTTATTTTCAAAAATTTTGGTTGAAATTTCTCTATTTTGGAAAGCATTTTGTAGGGATTTTTGTTTTAAAATGCTAATGTTTAAAAGAGTGTTTTATCCTCTTAAATGATTTTAAGAATTTTATTTCCTATTTTGAAATCTCTTGAGGATTACCATTCAGTTTTCAAAAGGATTTGATGTGAGAGTTAAACCTGAGTTCTTTGTTTCGAATTCAGAAATTTGTTTTAAATTTGTGGTTGAACGTTGTTTCCACAAAGTTTTGGAGTCCATCTCTTGAATGCGAGTTGATTTGTGTCTTCAGACTCGGTTCATAGAGATGATTGTTATTTCTTCCTGTTCGATTAATTTGGCTGACAAGATGCTGTCTCGACCTTGCAACCATGTTCAACCTATGAACGATATAGACCAATGATTATTGGAAGATCAAGTTGGATTTTGAAAGACTCTTAAGGAACAAGAGTATAAATGGTAAGCTAAGAATTTTGATGACTTTTATAGAGTGATACCCATGAGTTTTGAGCAATCTTCGAGAAGAAAAAGTCTGTAAGTTGGATCGAAAGTATTCAAGAAAGATTTGAGTTTCTGAAGATAACACCCGAGTTTAGAGTGAGGATGGTAACTCACCTCCTCAAGGAGAAACAAGAACTTGGTGGACATTTGAATGTACTCAAAGGATTGGAGCATAGTCGACTTAGGAGAAGTTCGAACAAATTGTTGATTGATTGTTATTTGTCTACAGTTTTGGAGACTGAAATAGGATGAGATGGAAGTTATTTAGCTCACTCAATTTATGATTAAAGCTTGTGATGTTTGGTTAAGGAGTCAATACTTATTGGACTTCGAAATTTGGTTGCATGATGTATTTGTTTTGAGGGAATATGAGACTTTGACAAAATATGAGCGTTAAGATCTCAAGTATTCTCAAAACAAGTAACTCTAATGCATACTTTGTTTTGGTTTGTGAAAGGTAAAGGATCGATGATAGATGAAAGCTCGTTTGATCTGTTTTCTACAAACACTGATATTAGCCATTGTTTTGTGCTTATATGGATATTAAGGATACGAATAAGTTCACTCGAGAATTTGTGGAGTAAGACCTGAAATCGTGTAGTTGGTAAAGAACTAAGGATGTACTTGAAAGTAGTCGAGTTCGCTTAAGGTTTGAGGAATGAAATTCGAAAGTTCTTAGTTGGAGTAGAACTATTGACATACTCAGAGTTAGTGGAAGCAGTTTTGGCAAGAGAAACATAACCGAGATTTATGCATGAAAAAGAAGTTGGTTAGAAACACCAAGAAAGAGAGATTTTGTTTTCATTGTAAGGAGAATGGTCATTTTGGAAGCAACTGCCCGTATGGAGCACGAACAACCATGGATAATCGACTTCAAGGTAAAGAGAAGTAAGTGGTTAATCAAGATGGTCAAGGATACGCACCTATTGTTGAGACAAAGAGAGTGTTCGTGAAAGAGGAGCAATGTGAGGACGTGAACCACACTTAGAATGACTTTGTACCTTTAAGTTCGAATTTTATTGGTTTCATTTGCATTTGTTTGGTTGTTGTATGCTTACTCTTTTGGCAATATTGCCTCTATCATGAATTAAGATGAAATGATTTTGTGGTATCCTATACAAGTTGGATTTTGTTTCTTTAAGGCTTCATTAGTAATTGGAGAAACTCTCACATTAATGATTATGAGTTGGTTACTTGGAAAGCTTGAAGTACTTACAAGAGTTTTGAGAGAATTATAAGAACAATTTAAGAACATCAAAATTAAAAAGGGTAATCGACATGTGTTGAAATACTATAAGGATTTGTAACCCTAATTAAGAGTTTGAATGTGAATGTAATTGTGACTACTACTTGTTTGAGATTCATTATTGTGACTTTGTAATTTTGAATGTTAATTTCTTATAAGGATTATCTCATATGTTAGGGGTGGTCAATTTAATGTAGTTCTCATGTTTTTATATTAAAACCGTTATGAGATTGATTAAAAGGAGATTACGTAGACTCTTCGCTTGATCAACGAAGATGTCTTTAGCCTGATACTTTCCTAAATATTTTTCAAAAATTGTTATAATGAGACTCTAGATAATTGACTATGGAATAAGGAGATGGTTTCACATAATGGATTATGTTACTAAGCTGGGAAAGATTGTATGTTTATTTGAGGATTGCTTGAATAGTACAGAAAGACTTGAGTTATGAAAGGAAGACGTTTGTTTTGGAAAATGTTTTTATAGATTTCTGGATTGAATGACCTCTTAAGTTCTACTTGAGAATAGTATATTATAATATACTATAGTATATTATAGTAGTATATTATACTATAATATATTATATAGTATATTATATTTGTGATACAATAGTATACTATATATACTATAGTATAATATATCTGTGATATAATAGTATATTGTATATAATATAGAGCAAATTACACGTAGATACCTCAGGTTTACACCGTTTTTCACTTGGATACCCCAATAAAAAAAAGTTGCATAGACGTACTTCAACTACCATTTTTTGACACTTAGGTACCCTCGTCAACTTTTTCGTCTGCTATGCCGTTAGCTGCCTACGTGGCTTAAAAAAATGCCACGTGGACAAATAAAATAATAATAAATAAAATAAACTTTTAAAAATGAAATAATTATTATAAAAAATTAAAAAAATTAAAAACCTAAATAATTAAATTAAAACAAAACAAAAAAGAACCCACCCATCCTTCTCCCTCCCTCCCTCCCTCCGAGACCTACCCCAACCCAGCCACCCACCCCTCCCTCCCTCCCTTCCTTCTTCCCGCCGCCGACCCACCCCGTCGACCGCCCCTCTCCTCTCTCTCTGTCCCACTCTCTCTCTTTCCCCGCCCCTTACTTTCTCTCTCTGACGCACTCTCTCTCTCCTCGAAACCCTAGGTCCCCAGCCCAAACCCAACCCCTCCCCACCTTGCCCTGACCGCCGCCCTCCCCTTGCGTCCCTTCGAACCCAGCCCAACCCCAGTTCCTCTCATCTCTCTCTCTCTGCCCCACACTCTCTCTCTCTCTCTCTCTCTCTCCCCCCCTGAAACCCCAGCCCAACTTCTGCCTCAACCCCACATCACCAGCCCAAACCCAGCCCCCTCCCCAAACAGTGAAAATCAAAACTCGTTTTCCTTATTTTCTTAGGAACCAAACAGATCTCAGCACAAAGAACACACTTAGCCAGTGTTCCTAACCAAAATAAAGGAACCCTCACAAAAGTTCAAACTGCAATCCTCATTCAGATCTGAGAGAGAGAGAGAGAGATAGAGATAGAGAAAGAGAGTGAGAGAGAGAGTGAGAGAAAGAGTGAAAGAGAGAGATAGAGTTGGTGGTCGGAGAGAGGGATAGAGGTGGGTGGGTTGGGTGGCCGACGTGGGGGAGGCGGATGGAGGAGGGCTCGGGACTAGGGTTTTGGGGAGAGAGAGAGAGAGTGAGTCAGAGAGGGAAAGTGAGGGGTGGGGAGAGAGAAAGTGGGGCAGAGAGAGGAGAGGGGCGGTCGGCGGGGTGGGTCGGCGGCGAGGTGGGTGGGGTCGGCTGGAGGGAAGGGTGGGTGGCTGTGTTGGGGAGGGAGGGAGGGTTGGCTGGGTTCTCTTTTGTTTTTTTCTTTGTTTTTTGTTTTTGTTTTTTAATTATTTTAGTTTTTTTAATAATTATTTCATTTATTTTTTTTTTGTCAACGTGGCATTTTTTTAAGCCACGTCATTGTGCCACTTAAGCAGCTAACGGCCTAGCGGATGGAAAAGTTGACGAAGATACCTAAGTGTCAAAAAATGGTAGTTGAGGTACGTCTATTCAACTTTTTTTTATTGGGGTACCCAAGTGAAAAACAGTGTAAACCTGAGGTACCTACGTGTAATTTGCTCTATAATATATACTATATATACTATAGAAGTACTTTTTTTGACTTGGCCTGCGTGAATTATACCTACACCATTTTAAAAGAACTTGATTTCAATTTCAACAGAGCAAATAAATGAAAGCATAATTCTTTACTTGTTTAGTGTTGATTTAATATTTCCTAAAGTTTCATTTAAAAATTATGTGTTTTGAAGCCAATATCTGTGGTATTTGTGGACAGCAGCCGATATCGATAACGACATCAATATTTTCGTCGATATTTCCTTATTTTGGAGTCTCAATATTTTTCTCACGGCCAATATTTTTAACCTTGAACATAGCTCACACAATAAGCATGGACAGATCAAGTATTTAACATAAACCCTAAACAAAAAAAATTACACTAGCATACTTACCCAAATGGCTTAATCAATGGTGACAGTGATGATCGATGGGGTTAGAGGTGAGATATGGGTTTCTGGGTTAGGCTGAGAGAGTGAGAGTGATAGGGATTTGACTAGGTTAGGGTTATGATGATGATGATGGATCGATGGTGATGGGTTACTGGGTTACAATGATGATGATGGATCGATGGTGATGGGTTACTGGGTTACGAATGATGATGATGGATCGATGGTGGTGGTGGCGATTTGCAATTTAGGGTTACTAGGCTAGGGATTGGAGATGGTGGTGGTGGTTTGTCTCGATGTCGTAGAGGGATCAATGGTGGTGGTGGCGATTTGCAATGTAGGGTTACTGGGTTAGGGATTGGAGAAGGTGGTGGTGTTCTGTCTCAATGTCGCAGAGGGAATTATGATAGGAAAAAGAAATCAGAAATGGAAATTGGAAAGAAAATGAAATGGGTGTGTTTTGGTGGTCTGGAAGTGTGGGCTTTGGTTGAGTTGAGTGGGCTTAAAATGAAAAAATAACAATTAATTAGAAGCCATGAGTAAAATTTCGGTTTCGAGGAAATTTTCAATGGAAATTTCGATTTCAAAAAAATTATACAAAAACGACGGAAATTACTATCAAAATACAAAAATTTTGAATGAAACTTGACCATATATTTATTTAACATATTATCTACTACAATGATAAAAAAATATTGAAGAAACCAAATTATATAGTAGGTTTCATATGATATAAGGTGAATATAATGCGCACTGGAGGCAAATACTGTTAAATAAAATTAGTATAATGAATAAATGAAATTAGTATATTTTTTATACTTTATAATCTATACACTAAATCTTAATACTAAACCATATATACTCTATATACCCTAATACTCTTTGTACTCTATAATCTATACACTAACCCTTATATACTTGTAACGACCCGACCCGAATTTCCTTGGAAATTTAAAAATTTTTATTTAACTTTGTTCATTTAAGAGATTTTATAAGGAAACAAAATTTGAAAAAAAAACCTGAGAAGAATTTTTATAAATTATTTTGGAAATATTTTGAGAATTCATTTTAAAGAATTAGGGATTTGATTTGAGAAATAAAAATGTTGTGATTGAATTTTTAATTTTTTGTTTTAAATTGGGCTTGACCCAAAAGTTGACTTTTAAAATTAGTGGGCTTTTTGTCTTTGACTTTGGGCACGTTGGATAGGTCTCGAGTCCACGAGTTCGTAGACACGAAGCACGCGTAAATCGGAGTTACGGTTTAAGAGTTACGGGTTTTTGAAGTGAGGGGCAAACTTGTAATTTTTCTTGGGCTGAGTTTAAATAACCAAAAGTCAGAAATTTCTCTCGCTTCCCTCATTTCTCTCTATCTCTCCCCGTGCTCTCTCTCTCTTTCCCGATTCTCTCTCCTCTCCTCGTCCAAACTTTGTTTGGCCATAACTCTATGATCCGACCTTCGATTTAGGCGTTCTTGGTGGCGTTGGAAAGCTATCAACGATACCTTTCTATTAGTGGTCTCGGATCAGCCATCCGACCACCCACAACAGCGCAGAAAGCTACCAAAGTTGCGGCTGCACCACCGCGATCTCACTGTTCCGGCAGAAATTGGATGGCCGGACTTACTGTGCTTTGTTCCCCTCGTCATGGTGAGTCTAGCCATGGTCTCCATTCGTTCATACGATGCTCCACGATGGAGCAATGAGCTCGGGAAACCAAATCTCCACCGTCGGCCTCACCTCTGATTTCGGCCGTTTCCGGCGAGATTTGGCCGTCTACCCAGTTATGAAAAATGATCTTCTAGAGTTGTGCCGCCGCTGCCACCATCGGAACCACCATTTTTGGCCGCGGATTAATGGTTTTTTGACTTAATTCCGCCTAATTGAAGTCCCAGGAACCCTTCTAGTTCCTTTTGGTAAGTGTTGGTACCTGGCTCGGGAATTCTATTTCTGATGCTGTTATGCTGCCGGAGTTGATATCCGAGTAAAGGCACCGTGAAAGGCATTTCGGTCTTTTCACAAGTTGCACGGTTGATATAGCTTCATATCTCGGCTATTCTAGTGACAAACAAGTGAGGAGTCGTGAGTACGAATCAATTTCGAAAAGGATTCGGCGTAGCTCGAAGTAAACTGTGAGTGGACTAACTTTTGTTTTTCTGAAATATTTTATACATTTGATGATTAAATTCATTTCTTGACTATATTGAGTTTGGATCTGAGCTCAAAAGATTGTGAGTTGGACTTGGGTTTTCAAAATCTTTTTTCTATAAGCTTAAATTGATATTTTATGGTCCATGCATGATGATTTAAATAAATTTTACATAATATTTTGAAGAAATTGATTATAACTATAATACAATTATTATTATGAGTTTATTTCCACTGGAGAGCATATTTTAAAAAATTTGAGGAACTTTATTTATATTTGAAAGATTTTGTTTTAGGCTTTTGGATAAAATTAAATGTTTCTATTTGAAGTTTGTGGTGGAAACTAGAAACTTTATGGTTTTTGCATATTCAAGTTTTATGAACGTATGTATTGAGATGTTGTGGTT
Source organism: Dryas alaskensis (assembly GCA_026122645.1). Taxonomy (NCBI): domain Eukaryota; kingdom Viridiplantae; phylum Streptophyta; class Magnoliopsida; order Rosales; family Rosaceae; genus Dryas; species Dryas alaskensis. The sequence goes on along the minus strand of JAOTQX010043564.1, from coordinate 12,648 downwards.
TGAACAAATGCAAATTTTTTATGAGTTTGGATTATTAAGGAGAACGTTGAGGGAAAGAAAAGAATTATTCATTTATCTCAAAGGTAAGTAGAGAATTAAAGAATATTTTAAAACTACTGTGTAAATGCACATATTGATCGGACGTGCCTGCCTGTGTAAAATGCACGGGATTGTGGCCAGGATATGACTCTGCTCATGCGGAGTCATATCCTGGCCACAATAGGGGTTGTACAGGTAGGGTTAGGAAGGTTAGTAGGTTACCACTCGAAGGGTTAACTGGTCGTTGGTAGAGTAAGCCGTTGAAGACCCGAAGTTGCCTAGTGGTTATCTAACAAGCCTAATTTAATGGATGGACTTTTTAGATCTTTTTCTCGCAGGTCCGAAGGCTCGAGTTCTATGAGATTGAATACAGAGGAAGTAGTCTTAGGAGACTATGAGAAGCAGTTGCAAAACTGGAGTATCCCAGCATTTCCAACAAAGAAGATTTACCAGAAGGGTACGTTCGAATGGAGGAGTGACTATGTTATCAAAACCTGTGAGCGCACAGTATCCATTTCAAACCAGGATGACAATATCCAACTATTCACTCCAAGCATGCTAAATCAGCATATAAATAGAAAATACAACTACCTACACATAGGGGTTGTACAGGTAGCTGTTAAGCCTTTGGTAAGATTAGGCTTAAACACTTCAGTTTTGGTTTGTGTTAGGGATTGCAAGCATAACAGGTTTTCAGATTCTCTCTTAGGAGTTGTGGAATCTTCATTAAGCGAAGGGCCAATTTTCTTTAACTATTTTACTAATTTCTCAGTTGCTCTCGCAGATAAAGGAGTGCTTAAAACACTAACCTTAAACATAAGATCACAAGGATTTGACATGATCCCAGGATCACAGAACATGGCAGTGGTATATCTAATATACTACAAGGCTATGACCACCTTATGTCCAGGCGCCAAGGACCTTCATGAAGAAGGTAAGACAATCATGTTTCAAGCAGATGTGAGAACCGCAAATGTGGCAGTCCCAAGGACCATTTCTTGGAATCAGGTAAATTTACCTAGAGAATGGACTTTAGTCCAAGAAACTCCCCAAAGACCATTAGAAAATACTGAGATTGAACAAATAATGGAATATGAAGGTGGGGAAGTAGAAATTAGGTTCTCTGACACTAGATCTACAAGGATTGGCAACCATAGTTCTAGAACTTCCTTGTCTAGACGATCTGAGGATCCTTGTCTTTCCAGGCAGTCTTTCTCTATTGAGCCATCTAGGAGAATAGTTGATGATCCAATAATCCTAGGGACAGAAAGACTAGGAAATTTGAACAGGCCAGTCTACATGGATCAAGCAGAGCCTAGTACTAGAGAAGGCCCAACCTTTTCAGATGTAGAAGGCCCAATCTATACAGGACCCCAGATAAATATCCTAGAAGCTCAAGAATCTCAAGAGTCTAAATTTAGACTCGATAAAGATCTGCTTAAAGCAGACTTTATGAGTAAAAAGAACCTTTTAAAGAGAAGATGGATGATGGAGAACTTAGATAAAGAGCAAAGGTTTCAGTCTCATTACCAGTGGACATAATGGATGTTAGAAAACAGAAAAATGGTACCATTTTTTGACTGGTTTTATGAGAATATTCAAGGGACAATATTCGAAGATGCTATTAATGTTATAACTAGTCCTTTCAAACCTATTTTCCTAAAACAGGGAATCCCATTAAAGCCATTCACCCCCCTTTTTGTGTATTAGAATTTGCAGGAGCAGTAGCAGGGCCATTCAAGGCAAGCCCAAGAATTGATTTGGAATCTAAGGTAAATACAACTCATATTGATATGCTTGCTCAGCAAAATAATTTTACTAACTTGTGTCTACAGACAAAAAGCGAGCAAACATCAAGAATTGAGGACGCCTTAGCAGAAGCGTTTCCTAAAAAGGAAACAATAAAAATAGGGTCTGTAATTGAACAGCCTATGTTCAAACCACCTCCTGAAATGAGTGGAACTTTTACCCTAAAAGGGTCCAATGATGATTAGTAGAACAAATAACCAACAGGATTTCAGGGCTAAAAATCCAAGAGAAAGTAAAGGGGCCCGTAACCACAACATGAACTGGAGAAAGCCCAAAAGGAGGCCCATCTATCAATGTCTTGGCAGAAGAAGAAGATTCAGAGATAGAAGAAATTGAAGAAGCTTTCACACTTCCAAGTCATGAAGCCCAGACCCAAATTAATAAAATTCAATTTGGCGCACCTCAGGTAAGAACAGCACCCACTAGAAACTACTATCATAGGCCCACGCCTGTCGATATGTAGTTTGAGGAAAACTGGATAAATGATCCAGTTAGATTTGATGGATCTTCCATTGTAGAATGGAATATTGATGGTAAGACTGAGTATCAAATCATTGATACCTTCAGGCAAATGATGATGTTAGCTACTGCGTTAAAAGCTAACCACAGGAATAATACAGATAGAAATTTTTCTGTAGCCTTAATTTCAGGTTTTGCAGGACAGCTTAGAGGATGGTGGGATTTCTTAAGCCAGAAACAAAAGGAGTCAATTCTAGGGGCCAAAAGAATAGTGGTTAAAACAGAAGGAGGAATGGAGAAAGAGGAAGAAGAAAGTGATGCGGTTAACACACTAATTTTTACACTAACTCTCCATTTTGTAGGATCTACCCAGCTTAGACAGGATAGGTCTAGAGAGGTTCTTATGAACCTAAAATGCTCTAGCTTATCTCAATATAGGTGGTACAAAGACGTCTTAATGGCGAAAGTCTTTACTCGTGCAGATTGTCATGCAGATTTCTGGAAGGAGAAATTCATTTCTGGTCTCCCAGCCCTGTTTGCAGAAAAGGTTAGGAATCGTCCCCAGTCAAAATATGGCAGACAGATCCCCTTCCAAACCTGCACCTTTGGAAAGCTCAATGGAGAAATCTGTGCAGAGGGATTGGCCCTATGCACAGACATGAAATTAAAAAGGCAAATTAACAAGGAAAGATTACTCAAAGGAAAAGAGCTAGGGGATTTTTGTGAACAATTCGGCTTTACAAAAGAAGCCTCTTTGGCCAAAAAGAAAAGAGTAGTCAACAAGCAGACTCCTAAACAGGAGTACTACACCAAGAGGAGGCCATTTTATCAAAGGAAGAAGCATTACAACAAGATGCAGACAAGTAAGGCCACTGGATCTAAACAAGTCACAAAAAAGAAAGCCCCTACCTGTTATAAATGTGGCAAGGTGGGTCATTTTCAAAGAGACTGCAGAATGCAAGAGAAAATAAATTCGCTTGAGGTAAGTGATAAGCTAAAAGAGCAATTATCATTATTATTCTTACAATCTGATGCTTCAGAAGAGGAAGAGGTCTTTGGGCTAGAAGATGAAGAAGCAGAAGAAGAATCCTCAAGCCAGAGTGAGAATGAAGGCTGTAACTGTCAGGTAAATGTTATTTCTTTTGAAGATAACATAATACTTGATTTAGTTGATAAAATTAAGGATCCAGCCCACAAAAGAGAAGCATTGGAAAAATTACTGGAGAATGTTACAAGAAAAGGCGAAGAAACAAAAAGAGCCGATAGGTTCGAGCCATATGATTTCCAGAGTATCATCAATAGAATCCACCAAAAAGCTCCAAAGAAAGAAGTGACTATTGCAGACCTAAAAGCAGAAGTAAATATGGTCAAAGAAGAGCTTAAAGCTCTTAAAGGAAGAATGTTCCAACTGGAGACTCAGGTAATGGATGAAGGAAGACAAGGGAGAGAATTCGAAGAATTCTTTCCTGATGAATTAGTTGGGACCTCAGAGATGAAAACTCTAGGAGAACAGTCAATTAATATAATTGACCAGGTAAGACATCAAAAGTGGTATACCCAAATAACGGTTATAGTAGACACTAATGATAGATCATTTCAGTTTTCTACTATTGCGTTAATTGACTCAGGTGCAGATTTAAATTGTTTAAGAGAAGGATTAGTACCTTCTAAGTCCTCAGAGCAGCAAATGGTAAGAAACTTGGGATAGAATTTAAACTCTCTAATTTTGCTGTTTGCAACAATGGTGTGTGTTTACCTGTACAATTCATATTAGTTAAAGACCTTAATCAGGCCTGTATTTTGGGAAACCCCTTTTTAAGTGAATTATACCAGTCTGAAAACATGCAGGTCAATCAGGAAGGAATAACCAATAGTATCCACGGAGTCCAAATCCATTTTAAGTTTATCCAAGAACCGTTGGTTAAACATGTGGATATCATTGCTGACTAAGTTCAAAGAAAAGAAAATTTTTTATTATCTCTAAAAGAAGAGATACAGTACAAACGAGTGGAAGAGGTTCTAAAAGAGCCACATATACAGGCCCAGGTAAGAGAAATAAAAGATTCTTTAACTAAAAATGTTTGTTTTGACCTTCCCTCAGCTTTTTGGGCCAGAAAGAAGCACGTGGTCACATTGCCCTATGAGCCAGACTTTAAGGAGTCCATGATTCCTACTAAAGCCCGGCCCATTTAGATGAACAGAAGAGATCTAGAATTATGCCAGCAGGAGATTAACGAATTATTGGCAAAAGGCCTTATTAGGCCCAGTAAGTCCCTATGGAGTTGCCCAGCCTTTTATGTTGAAAAGGCCGCTGAAATTGAGAGAGGGGTACCTAGGTTGGTAATCAATTATAAGGCTCTAAACCAGGCCTTGAGGTGGATCAGGTATCCGATCCCAAACAAAAGAGATCTTCTGAACAGACTTCACCAAGCGGTAATTTTCTCAAAATTTGACATGAAATCCGGTTATTGGCAAGTCCAAATAGCTGAGGAAGAAAGGTACAAAACTTCATTTACTGTTCCATTCGGTCATTACGAATGGAATGTGATGCCATTTGGATTGAAAAATGCACCATCGGAATTTCAGAACATCATCAATAACATTTTTAATCCATATTCATCTTTTACTATAGCATATATTGATGATGTGTTAGTCTATTCATCTTCGATAGAACAACACATCAAACATCTTAATATCTTTTTGCGCATAGTTATGGATGCAGGATTGGTAGTTTCATCCAAAAAGATGGAAATTTTCCAGACCAAGGTAAGATTTTTGGGGCATCATATTCATCATGGGACAATTATCCCCATTGACAGGGCAATTGCTTTTGCAGACAAATTCCCAGATGAAATAAGAGATAAGACTCAATTACAAAGATTTCTTGGAAGTCTTAATTATATTGCTGACTTTTACAGGGATTTAGCAAAAAACAGCAAGCCATTATACGAGAGATTGAAGAAAAATCCTCCTCCTTGGAGTAACAGGCACACTAAAGCGGTGATGGCCTTAAAAGCAAGAGCTAAAGAGCTCCGATGCTTGAGCATTCCTAAACCAGGGTTGTTCAAAATAGTTGAGACAGATGCCTCTGAAAGAGGTTATGGTGGAATCCTAAAACAAAAGGATCCAAATTCTAAAAAAGAACTGCTTGTAAGATTTACCTCAGGAGTCTGGAACCCAACACAACAAAATTATGCAACAATTAAAAAAGAGATTCTTGCCATTGTTTTAACAGTCAAAAAATTTGAAAGCGATTTACTTAATCAAGAGTTTTTGATACGTGTAGATTGCAAGGCAGCAAAGGATGTTTTAAAGAAAGATGTTAAGAATTTGGGTTCAAAACAAATTTTTGCCAGATGGCAGGCCATTCTCTCTGCATTCGATTTTCAAATAGAATATATAAAAGGGGAAAATAACTCACTCCCTGATTTTCTAACCCATGAATTTTTGCAGGGCAAGGATCATGAGAAGGAGCCAATACATGAGAAATTCCCAGAAGGTGTCTCAAAGGCACAGAGAAGATGCTCAACAGCACACCCAAAAGCTTAAACACCTAAAAGAACTCCTTATTACCCAACCATAGAGGTCGGAGTCTCGATTATAGAAAACCATGAATTGGCTAAAGAGCCAAGAGAAGTAGCTAAAAGCTACTTAAATAACCATTGCGATCCTAAATTAGGATTAAAAAATCAGCAATGGTTTGAATCTATCCTAATTGAAACAGGCTCAGCAAGAATTATTCATAACTACAAATCCAGGGGAGTAATTGGATATTCCCAATTCTTTATCCTGGATATCATCTCTGCTAAAGAGTGGGGATATTCCCAGTTCTCCAGGAAGAAGTTCTCAAAGTATGAAGGCCAAAACCCTGCTTGGTTTGATTACTTTGATTACAAAAAGGCTTGGGAAATAACTTTGTTTTTTCAAAACGAGTTGTTTTCTCATTATTGGTTCTTTCAATTTCAGTTAAAGGCTAAAAAGCCTATTCCTAATTGGTTTCGAGGTTGGTTTGCTGTTTAGGGACCTGGTTCTGATCTGCTGCCTCCAGATGTTTTTGAAAGCCTAAGACTTTTCGGCCTACCTAATACTAATGAAGTCTCTCCTTGGGATATTTGGCTTTGGTTTTATGTCTTATATGGGCTTTGCTGGATTCTTAAATGGGATTACTGCATCTCCCCTGAAGACGAAGATGAGGAGGCAGGGATTTATATCCCTAATCTAAGGAGATCAATCTGCACTAAATGGTGGGACAACTTTAACTATTCTCATATTATTCCCCCTATTTTTAAAGTCAAGATGGTTAAAGACCTAGTTCCAGATTTTATTCCTCGAGATAGTCCCCCTAACTCTCCTCCATCCCTCAATCTGAGAGGCCAAATTGCAAAGTTTAAAGAAGATAACAAGTTTGTCCCTAAAGAGGAATTAAAACAAGCCTTAGAAGAGGCTTTTAATCTTAATCAGTCTTCTCCAAGCTTTGAGATCCTAAATGAGGATGATTGATGTACCTTTCCAGCTGGTTTTGTCGACTCCTGAAAAGCTAAAGATGCTTTTGCTCCACCGAAGCTTCACTAGGACTACCGTCCAAAAATAATAATGCTGCTGGGAATCTACTTTTCTAAAAGTTTGAATTATTGTACTATTACTTTTATTATTGTATCTTTTGTCGGCCATTTGTAAAGCCTTATCTTTCGGTTCACATGGCTACAGTGTAGCCTGGAAGTCTATTTAAGAAAGCCTCACTCTTCAGTTAGGGGCAAGGTTTTAGAGTGTAAGTTCAGTCCAAGAGTTCGGTTGTAATTCAGTTTTCAAGTTTTAAGTGTGTACTACTGTTTGGAGAACCGCTGTTCTAAACTATTCTGTAAGTTAATGAATGAAGTATTCAGTACTTTGCTAGTGTATGTTTGTTTATTTCAGTTTTTATTACTTTGCTTGTTTATTTGTTACGTTATAAATTTACCAGTTCATAAACCCAAACAAGATTAAATCATGTTCTTTTAAATCTGGTTTTACAAAAGTTTTGCTGGTTCAAAAGGTTCTTCTTTGCTGCCTTCTCTGCATCGTTCAGTTTTATTTCCTGGGTCAAATTTGGTATCAGAGCCATCGTTCAAGAATTTTCAGCAAGAGGGTTAGGAAGGTTAGTAGGTTACCACTCGAAGGGTTAACTGGTCGTTGGTAGAGTAAGCCGTTGAAGACCCGAAG
>JAOTQX010042432.1:0-16417 GCA_026122645.1 Dryas alaskensis | reverse complement strand
AAAAACCCCCCCCCCCCCCCCCCAAAATGAAAAAAAGACATACCTAAATGCCTTCCCTTCAATTTTGTCATTCCCGCCTAAGTGAATTACACGCAGTATCATGCCTTTTTTTATCCCCATTTTTTATTCAACCATCAAATTCAACCTCCATCTTCTTTACTCTAGGGTTCCAAAAGTGCGTATCTTTATTTTGAAATGTACCTTTGATCTCTGGAAATGGTGAAAAAAAGTGCGAGAATCTCAATGATTGATGGCCAATATAGATTATTCATTTAGAGTTGGGGGAGAAACTCCAAACTATAGTAATATTCTCTGCTTTTGATATACCATTTAGGTGGGAATCGATGATGGGGGGTATATATGGTCCACTGTTTAGACTTCCTAGACAAAGACTGTATTTCATATGTTGAGTTGCATACAATTGCAAAATCTCTTAGGTATGTAAATGTTGAGGAGTAGATATTTTGTTTTGGGTTAATTACACTTTGCACCCCTCAAGTATAGGTCGTTTTTCACTTTGGTACCTGATATTCAAAACGTTTCAATGTGAAATCTAAATTTTATGAAAATTGCAATGTGCCCCTTCCATTAACTTTTCTGTTAATTTTGATTGCATATAGCATGCGTGAGACTCATTTACACTGATGTGGACAGTAAATTTATGCTGTGGAAAAAAAAACCAAATAAACAAAAAAGAAATTAGAAAAAGGCAGCTAACTTATTATATATTAAAAAAATTAAAAGATAACACTAAAACTAAATATAAAAAATTATCTCATTCATCCCTACCTTTCCCTCCTCCCTCTTCCCTCATCTCTTTCGTTCCCAGTTTTTTTGTTTTTTCAATTTTTAATTGATTTTTATTTTTTTAACCTATAAAATTTTAGCTGGCTTTTCTAATTTGTTTTTTCCACGTGGTGTAAATTGAATGTCCACATCAGTGTAAATGAATCTCACACATGCTATATGCAGTTAAAGTTGACGAAAAAGTTAACGAAAGAGGCACATTGCAATTTTCATAAATTTTAGGTCTCATATTGAAACGTTTTGAACATCGGGTATCAAAGTGAAAAACGACATATACTTAAGGGGTGCAAAGTGTAATTGACCCTATTTTTTTAAGCTACCTAATAGGATGAAATTTGTACCTATATCTGATGACAAAGACAATCTCCTTATGGTTTCAAATTTACCAAGAAACCATGTTATGTCTATGTATTTTGTTGGTATTGATAGGACAAATGCATTTCTTGCTTGTAATGAGGTGTCAGTAGAACATGATGTGTCACAGGCCTACTCTATTGACTGAGACCAAGAAGAGGCATAGAATTTTAATGCACCAGGAAGGGGTAATAATGAACAACACTTGGTAGACATTAATGTGGAAGTTGAGGGGCTAGTTGGTGAAACTAGATATGAAGCAGATGGTGAGGACAATGCAGATGAAGTTGGTGAAGAAAATGCCAATGGTGATGGAGACTTTGAGTTCAAAGACACTGACTACGAGCAGTGTTCAGATGATGATAAGGCATTTGATGAAGTAGTTGATGAACCACAAGTCGAAGAAGTAGAGGAGATGAGTTATGCTGGGCAGATATCATCAGATGAAGCAAATTATGTTGAACTCCAAAGTCTTGATAGGTTTGATTCAGATGACAGTGGAGATAATGCTGTGAGTACGTAGACCTAGGGTGAAGAAAATTTTACCAAAATTCAAGGAATATAATAGGGAGACAGAGTTGAAGAACCCAGAGTTTCAAATTGGGAAGACTTATGGTAATGTTCAGTTGTTCAAGTAGGCTGTAAGAGAGTATGAGATCCTTAATGGAAGACTCATTAGGTTTGTCAAGAATGATAAAATGAGAGTGAGAGTGAAATATGTTAAAGGCTGCCCATTTGTCGTGTTAGCTTCTAGGTTTAATGAGTCTGCAACTGTGATAATAAAAACACTTTGTTTAGATCATCATTGTAACAGGGAAGATCAAATTAATGAAGCCAGTATCATGTACATGGTTGGCAGAGAGGTATGTTGAACAACTGATGAGTGATCCCAATTAGTCAAATACTTCATTTCAAGAGGTTGTGATGAGAGATTACAAGGCAGTGGCAACAAATCAGCAAATTTATAGGGCAAAACATAAGGCAGCTAAGATAAACCAGAGTAGTTATGAAGAGCAATACAATAAGTTGTGGGATTATTGTAGGGAGTTGAAGAGAACCAACCCTGGTTACACAGTGTTAATGAAGACTGAGCTGCTACATGGGGATGTTTGCAAGTTTCATAGGTTATATGTTTGTTTTGAGACTTGTAAACATGGTTTTAAATAGGGTTGTAGACCTGTTATAGGTCTAGATGGGTGCCATATCAAAGGGTCCCATCCTGGACAGTTGTTGTATGCTGTAGGAATTAATGCCAACAATGACATATTTCCATTAGCTTATGCTATTGTGGAGATAGAAAACCAAGACACATGGGAATGGTTCATTGAGATTCTAATAAGGGACTTGTCAATTGTGGATGACCATGCTTATGTCTTCATAACTAACAAACAGAAAGGGTTAGGAAAAGCAATTCAGAAGTGGGTACCTAATGCTGAGCATAGGCATTCTGTGAGGCATCTCTACAACAATTTCAAGGCAAAATATCCTAGTCTCGCACTCAAGCAATTGTTTTGGGCAGCAGCTAGGGCTACCACTAAATCTTGGTGGAAGGATCCACTAGATAAGATGAAGATGGTGGATGAAGAGGCATGGAAATGGCTGACTGGAAAACTACCAAACAATTGGAGTAGATCACACTTTATGATAGAGCCTAAGTGTGATATTTTGTTAAACAACATGTGTGAGGCCTTCAATGCCAGTATCCTTCGAGCTAGGGACAAGCCCATTTTGACTATGCTGGAGATGTTAGGATGAACATGATGTTTAGAATGACAAATATAAGGGTAGCTGCAATGAGGTGGAAAGGTTTGGTAGGTCCCAGAATTCAAAAAATTCTCAACAAAGAATAAGGAAGCTAGCAGTAATTGCATTACAGACTTGTGTGGAGATATGAAATACCAAGTTAGAGACATTCACTTCAGTACATATGCAGTGGATCTAGCTTCAAAGAGTTGTTCATGTGGGAGATAGGAGCTTAGTGGCATCCCATGTGCTCATGTTATTGCTGCCATTATGAGGAAATCACAAGACCCTGCCTTATATGTGGCTAAGTGATATAGCAAAGAGATGTACCAGAATGCATATGAACCAGTGATTAGTCATGTTCCAGGGGTGGACCAATGGGAAAGCTCAAGACAAAATCCAATAATTTCACCAGTATATAAGAAGTAAGCTGGTAAACCCAAGAAGATGAGAATTAGAGAGCAAGGTGAAGAACCATCAGCCCCTTCATGAGGAGTTCAAAAGATGAGCAAATGGGGTTTCTTGAAGATGACTTGCAAAAATTGTGGTCAGCAATTGTTATGAACATCAAATTTATTCAATATACCAAGAGATTTGTATTTAACGTGGGTTCAAAGTAAGATTCTCGAATACAATTGAGACTGAAATTTAAAAGGATGTAAAATAAGCTTTGAACTAATATTTCACATACAAATACCTCAAAGCTTGATATGAAGGTCCAACTTAATAGGCTGCCAACAAAGGTTCCAAATCCTTCAAATGCAAGAGAACAAACACTGTCAATCACAAACAAAAAAACAAAGAGAAAAATTATTCAGAAAGAAACATAGAGAAGAAATTTAGCAAAATGAGTGAATAAACGAAAAAAAAAAAAAAAAAAAGGTAAGAATATATACCATCTGCTGCACAGAAAGATGTATTACTGTAAGCCATTCGAAAAGCAGAATGCCCTCGAGCCATAGGGGAGCTGTGTAGCTCAAATCATATAGAAGAAGCTGTTGTTCTTAGCACCTACAACATAATGGAGATGTATGTTGTAGTTCTATCTCAGCATCGTGGTGCAAATAAGTGACTGAATGGATGTCAAAGGTGCTCTCCCTCTCTTCAAGGTTGTTACTCAAGATAAGCTTCCCTAGAACCTCTTTCCTTTTTCTTTTTTTAACTTTGCTACCCTATGAATGACCGAATGTAGCTCAATCATCATTGGCAGGCTTAATATGACAGCCCTTGAACCTATTACAATCTTAAGCAAAAACAAAAAATGGTTCATCATGTCATATATAACACTCGGGGGACCAAAGAATAAGAAAAATCAAAAAAATAAACCATTGAACAATAGTAAGAAATAATTGCATCACTCTTGATACCTTGGGGATCATATCGACATTATAGTCTCTACTTGAGCCCAAAGCTTTTGGAGGCTTATCCTCGCCCCTAAATCGCTTCCAAGCTAAAACCCAAACATAGAAAAGAATGAAAACCATAAATGAAAAAATAATTTGTGATTGTGATAAATAGTAAACCAATGCAATTCCTCAAGGGATAACACCTCCTTAATTAATGTTACTCTCTTTTCATAATTGATGGCTTATCAATTGAGCCAATTTACAATAGAAAAGTTACACTTTTTTCATAATGTTGTTACAGACGCCATTTTGCTTTGGTAATAAGAATAGATTCCTCTTTCTGTTGCAACATTCCATTATTAATTATACATATTTTCCATTACAGATTACTCTAAGCCTATTATGAAATCCGTGAAGTTAAAGAAAAAGAAAAAAAGTTACTCAACTTAAGAGCACAATGTCTTATAACAAAATATTCAAATCAATTATTAGACAAAGAATTTGTCAAAATCATTAAATATCAATGTCCACAACAGCCGGATAATACCCAATAAAAATAACTGGCCGACGATAGGAACATATACATATACCATATAGATACTTATTTGAAGGACTAAATTAGGACAAATTTAAAGAGGAAATGCATGTGAATGAATATGCAAAAAGTATGGTTTCGAAATAAAAGGACTAAATACCTCCTCCTCTTTAGCATTCCAATATATATGTCATTTTCTAGCTTTAACACAGCAAACTGACATTCCCTTTAGAAGAGGAAGGGTTCAATTGGTAACCATACTTCAAATGTTCTATACTACATAATTCAACAAACTTTAACATGTATGAGTACCTAAATACCTTTAAGAATTTCATATCCAACTTTTGCAGATACAATAAACACAGGGCAAAGATGAAGTATCTTCTGTTATATGCATATTTTGCATGCCACTTATTAAGTATTCAACAGTACAACATACAACATCAAAATTTTACTTATAAAACTCACATTTAGCATATATCTTATTTACTTTCCTGAAGTCTTTCAAGTCAGCCAACCTGCATAAAAACCATAAAAAACAACTAATCCTCACCAACACTAATTTCTGAAATAAAAGACTTTTGGAGCAAAGGGACAAATAATCCATACAAAATAGTTGTTTTAAACACAGAGGAATAATTGGCACCACTTGCTTTTAGTATTTCTCCATATTTTTTTAGAACTTGCAATAATTCTATAAACCCCAATGTATCAAAAACAATATACCAAGTAAGTTATCAACTATACCCCCTTTTAGCAAAGATGATGACACAAAGAAATTAAAACAACAACAGGTTTAAGTTAATTAAACAGCAATTATGATAAGAAATGTAACTTCTCCTTCATGAACATTTGTGAGAAGCATTAGTATAAGATGGTTTCCACAGAAAGACATATAGATGATTAACAACTTCCACAGTATGTGTAAGTAAATCAAGGAGATATCACAAACCAAATGCATGAAAATAGAAGGCATAAAATAGATTTAAATACGATTTTATCAAGTTCAAATAGACCAAAAACTACAACTAATTCTCAATAGAACATCAGCGACACATTTACAATGCACTTAACACACTTGCTCTGTCTGATCTTCAACATCATCATAAATGAACTTCCTAGTCTGCGTTCTTATAGAAAAGTAAATAGTTTTTTTTGTCAATTATACAATAAGTAATCATAAAAGACTGAAACCAAAATGAATAATGATGTAATATTGCATGTAAAAGGCCATTTGTACTTGAAATACAACCAATACGGATAATAATGTCAAAAATTACTTACTGAAGGGGTCTTCACTATTCTTGAAGAACAAAACCAAGCTTCTTAAAGCAAACCTTCATTTTTTTTATTAGGGAGTATTTGTGTGCATGTGAGAGGTGATATTTCTATCATACCATAGAATTTATGGTATTACAACTTCAATTGGGTATACGCCTATGATCTTTTATGTCTATTTTTAAATCGGGGGTTTAATTACATTATATATGCTTGAGTATTTGCGTATACTTTGGTGCATTAGAATGTAGCTTAAATCTCTAAGACCTACTGGCCCAATCTACACCATCAGAATGGCTCTCCAAGATATGATTGCTATTAGTAGGATCTTTTCAGTTTATGAGGCTTTGCACATGCCTAATAGGCCTTACCTTATGAGCAACCCAACAAAACCTCGAAACAAAAACAAAAATGAAAAGAATATATGTGGACTGCATGGAACTTAAAATATGTTTGCCACGTGAACTTCCACTACAACAACTACATTCATATTCGTAGGAACCCGCACTTGCAACAGTTTAAATAATCATGTGAACTTATTTTGGAAGTCTAAAAATGTCACGCCCCAATTTGAAATATATCCACATATCTCGAATCGAGGTGTGAACCACATCCTGATCGAAATAAATAAAATTTTTTCAACCACGATGTGATAAATTACTAAGATAAATTAAAATAATTCGGCTCATAAATTTAATCTTTATTCCGTGATAAGAAAACATAAAATTTTAATTGAAAATTTGGTATAACTAGTTTATTAAATTACACTTATTCATCTCTAATAATAACAAGATAGCAAGCACTACATTTCTGGCATATGCACTTTGTTGTTTCCACCTCGGGATTGATACCTGCAGATATCTGTTTATAGAGTGAGCTTTAAAGCTCAATAGAAACTTTTAGTTCCTCATGAACAATTATTACGCTTCATCAATATTTAATAAATAGTAAATAATCACAGTTAGATGACATGCATACAAGATGAACAATGCATGTACTCACTCCTTATCTACTCCCGTTGACACACACACAAAACACAAACAGGCCTACACGTCCTAGACCGTGCATCCTACCACTGTGGCCCCGAATGTTCCATGTATGAGCCAACACCCATCCATTTCTTAACCCCACATATTTTTAACATTATTTTTTTAACTTTTCCTTAAAAAATTCTTTAACAAATCATGAGACCACTAGGTACATCTCCCTTTCTCCTTAGTGTCTCCAATAAATCACAAGACCACTAAATCCATCTCTTTCTCTTCTTGGTGTCCTAATTAATTGTTTTCTTAACATACACTGTTCATAACCACACTTTCCTCATGCACTTATGATTATATATGCATGCAAAGCCATAATCAATAATGAAAATTAAATAACCATGACCACAAGTCTATCTTCAATATCATGATTAATAATAAAAAATAGTAATTAGCATCAAGCTATATAATTCCACAATTAATTTTGTAAACAATAATAAAGATTGAACAAAAATTACAATGTCCAAATAAATCATACAAAAAAGAATAACCATAACAATTAAACTAACAAGAACATATGAGAACACTTTGAATTGAATAAAGTATAATATATCACACAGATTATATCAAAGAACAATTTGTATATATAGTTATATAGTCCAATCATTGGGTATGACCTACCTTAATTCCTTGAAGGGTTCTCTCTCGGTTCGTGCCCACGTGCTTGGTCTAAACCATTTTAAAAAACAAATTATAGTTTAGATACAATTTAACACAATTTAATTTAATCTCACTCTCCTTTTAAAGAGAGTGTAACTCACACTCTAATTTATAGGTGTCGGGTTGTCGTGAAACTAGTATCATTAGACTCGTATTGAAAAATACAGTTGGAAGGGTGAAAATTGGGTGAAAACAGTAGCCGAAAACAGCCACAAGCACCACCACGCACCGACGGTGCGAGTGGGGGTGGCTGGCCGGTCACTGTTCATCATATCTTCAAAATAGTCTATGTTTTCCAGAAATTTCATATTTTTATCTCAACTTTGGCTCGACTTTTAACCTATCAAACTTTCACCAAATTATGAAAATTTATACTTGTTTTAAAGCTCAGCATCACCTCTTTACAACCATATAAAGAACATGAAAAACGAACGGACAGTTAAAACTCTAGATAATTGGCCTCAAAGTAAGCTACCTGAAAACTGTAAAATTTCCAGAAAAGTTGCAGAATTTTGAAAAACTCATCCAGCCCAATTCCCTTGAAATTCAACACCACAAATCAGTTTTAGTAAGTTTACAAAAACATATTTAAAGGTGTCAAGATCAAAACCCAATCTTGAAATGATTTAGAATTCAAAATCTTCTTCAAGAACATAAACCCCAAACATGCCAAAATTTGCTCAATACACCCAAACCCGAAAAAATAAACAATTTATTAGGTTATTTAGGTCACAAAAACTTCACTAACCATCTATTTAACTTTACAAAACCCAGAGCTCAACACTAAATTCAATTTCGAAACAAAACAGAGAATTTATGAAAAAAGAAAGAATTTACCTTTGCTCTCTCTCTCTCTCTCTCTGTTTTTTCTTTCTCTGGTTTTCTCTTCTTTCCTTTCTCCCTTTCGGTCTTTCTTTTTCTCTCAGGTTTCTTCCTTGGTTTTGCTGGGTTTGCTAGCCAAGCAAACCCATCCTTATATACCCCAAATACACACACATACACACACATACACACACATACACACACACCTCCACCAATTAACACCTACACCCAAATCACACACCTCCATCTCTTAACACATACTCACACACACATTAATAACATGATAAGGATGATTAACATCTTCCTTATCTTTTTTTCTTTTTCTTTTTTAATATGTATAGATAATACAAATAAGATAAACCAATTAAATTATAATTATATATAAATACAAAATAAAATAAGTCATTAACATACATATAAGTTTGTTTTTAAAAAAATTTAGGTTATTACAAAAAATCAAGTGTGATATAATGGTGCAGATAAATTGGGGAACAAAAATCAGACCTCTGATGTCCAGTTTCAAGTTGAGCCTTTAGGATTATGCAACATTCGGCCACTACAACTTGCAAGAATACAGAACCTAAAAGTATAAAAGAAAACAATTGTATATATTCCAACAAATACAAAAAGACAATGAAATACAAAATATGGTGCATATTTGCATAAACCATACATCATGAGTATCCCTTTGACAAAGGAATTTATTATTGTGAATATCATTTGGAAGCTACAAACCATATATATAAACCCCTTTAATCCAAGTGTTCAGTATTCAAACAATGCAGTAATCACAGACAAACAAATTAACAATAAAAAACGAAATTTCAAATATTAAAGTAGATTAAATAAAAAACCAAAAAAGAGTTGAGGAATAGAAGTCAAGTTACATAGGTGCTTGTAAGCAAGACTCTTCTTACGATCCTGAACACAACACACATGTGCTTCTTCACAAACTTCTTAAGGAACTTCTTTTGCAAAACAAACATTAAATTTCAATACAAAATGAAGTACATACATGTTGTAGTTTAAATAGGTACCCAAGTCTTACATCTCTACATACTTACTTTAAAAAATATTCAATAGAACTTAATACTTTGCCCGCTATACAATCCTTGTTAATCAACTCAATCTGCTAGATATTCATCAAACAAACAGAAAACAAAAAGCTAAATACAAATGCTAAAACTATACTACCCATTACCTAATCAAAAACACCATAAAAATCGATGAGTTCGAATTGAGACATGCAGAACCAGTAGTGGAGATTGGAGACGATAGAAGGTGTCGACACGTCGTGGCGATCATGACGTGGTGGTGTAGTGTGGCGGGAGTCAGGTGAAACTGGAATAGGAGAGTGAGGAGAATAAACTCAGATATCCAAAACTGGAAGTCGACTGAAGCGTATTACAAAAAACTGAACAAAGAAAAGAGCAGAGAGATAAAGAGAGGGAGAGAGGGAGAGAGTGTACCTGCAATCCTCCCCACGTCACCTGCCATTTTCTCTTTTTTTCCCGAGCTTCTCCCCACGTCACCTTGCAAGTTTCCCCATTTTTCTATCTCCCTTTGAAAAATCGTTGGCTTAGAACGTGTGGAGGGAAATGATGCATGTTTTTTATTTTCACTTTTAAAAAAAAAAATCTGTTAATTGTTAATTTACCTTTTTGCCCTTATTATATTTGATTGCTTTTTAGAAACCTTAGTGTTTTAAGCGGAGGCAGTTTTGGGGTTATTGAAGGTTTTGACCTTACTCCCCCTTATGGCTTTATATATATAGATAAAAAGACAAAAACTAATGATAAAGAAATAGAAAAACCGATCAACAGGGGAAGAGCTAAAGCACGGTAGCTTGGTGGAGGCTTCTCCACTTGCGGCGTCGCAAGGCTACGCCAAGAAACTATCCTCTTCTTCTCCTTCTCTAGGCTCTCCTTTCTAATATGAAAAACTCCAATGATTAATGAGGGGATGTAGAGCTCTATTTATAGGAGTAGTTTTCCTACTGACTTAAGGAGTAGGAGGCGGCAAGGCAAGGAGTCTTGCCTTGTACGCCACCCTATGTGGCAGTGGAATGGGCGGCAAGTAAGAGCCTTGTCGTGCACTCCACCTGGCTTGGACAACAAGGAGGCGCAAAGAGGAAGCGGTGGCATGTGGTTGGGCCACCGTGTGTGGTGGCCCATGTGGTGGTGTACGACTATCTATGGGCTACAATGTGGATGACCCTCTCTTCTTTGTAAGTTATTTTGTCTTCCTTTCCTTTCTGCAAGATAGCTCCATTAGCTCTCACTTAGCCTGATATTGTTCTTTTGTTCTAAAAGCTAATAATCATTAAAACCTAATAATTTATAAGGCTCCAACAGCGGGAGTAAATGCATAAAAGTTGCATATATAAATTTGACTTAATAGGAAGCGAGCAGCAATTACAAGAAACAGATAGCTTATCTCCAGCCTCAAGTTAGTGTGATTGCTAAAAGTACCTTTGCTGATGAGACCAAGCTTACCAATGTGCAACAAGAGATTCTGAAAATTCTAGAAGAGATGGAAAAGCTGCAAACCCGTCTTTCTCCACTCCAACAAAAGGAGGCTTCCCTTTCAGCCAACCTCATGTGATCTTACCAGGAGAGTGAGGAGGCCATTGTAGAGTTTACTCGAGTGAAACCTCTTGAGAAGGCCTTTTCGCAAAACAGAAGTATTATTTGAGTGCTACCATGTCAAACGACACCACAGCCTAGGAAGAGCTCACGATCGCTATGATTGGGAAGCTGCCATCCTTCTAGGCTTTATCTTTTATTATTTATATTTCCTTTAGGCCAATGTCGACCTCTTTTGGATTTTGTGCATCTTTTTCTTTGAATATACTGACTTTCTTACATGTCAATTTCAACTTTATTTCATATGTTTTAAATACTTTGATTTTTCACGAAATAAGTTTATTGCCGCATCATATTTTCCTTTTTATAACATTGTAACCATATGCCACGCATGCATTCAACCTCTTTGAATTCTAACAACTCATGATGCCATGTTATCATCCATTTTCTCAAAGTGGCACCAAAGCCATCAATTGGTTTTGCCACAAAATGTTATATTTCCAATTGATTTGGTTCCTTTGAATTTTGAGAAGAACACATTGGCATTATGATTATCCGCCGATTTGTGCCAAGGCCATTACTGGCCTCATATGTTCCCAATGTCGTATAGTTGGCCATTAACTCTCAAGTATACCGATATATATTTTTTATTATTTGGCCTTCCAATTTGGTGACCATTTTTATTTGAACTTGTCATGCTCAAATCACATGTAAGTTCACTCTATGGCCGCATCATGCAAGATTGGTAACGGCCATTATTAGGATCTCAACGGCCTACTAATTTGGGTGGCGGCCGTTGAAATAAACATTTCATAGAAACCAAGGAGGTGGTCATTCATGCTTTACTCCAATTTGAAGCTTTTTCTGTTTTCAACATATGTCCTGCCCCTTTTTAGCCGATAAATTGTTGAACGAAGAGGATTTGTATGACCGCAATGGTTTTCAGCATCAAGTCGGCCATATTACCATCCCCCCCGTGCATGTTTGTTTCATTCAGATTGGCCTTGTTTCCAACAACCATGTCAAGAATCATGATTTCTTCATATAGGGCCAAATTTTGGCCTTTAGATTTAATCATGTTGAATTTTATGGTTGATTCAATATTTCCAACCTCTACACCCTCTTGTCCTGCAAAATTCTCGTCTTTTTTAAAGACTAAGGACTTAGCGGTTGACTTTCCATTAGGGTGGAGACATTCCTTTCTTGCTCCTTAATTGTATCAAAGTCATGAAGAAGCTCATCATTGTCAGAAGAGTCTCATATTGGCTCCATGTCAACAAAAGCCTCTTCATCATTTGTAGGCTTGTTAAAAATAGTTTCTTCTCTCTTTTTGAAACCTTCTTCCTTCATGTTTTCTTGGCCTAAATATTTCTCTTCCCCAACCTTTTCTAGCTTTTTATCTTTTGGGAGGGGTGACAAAAAAATTGAAGGAATTTTTATTTCTGGCATTATGATGGGGGCAAAAATCGGAACTTTGATTTCCATCCATTGGTTCAGATGGCTGGCACAATTGTTCTTGGCCTCGAGATATGGATCACTAAATTCCACTGTCCCTTTGGGTGCAACATAAGCAACTTGCTTTTTAGCCTCGTTGGACACCTCTTGATTTGGCTCTTGATTACAATATAAATCATACAGGCCATGAGTTTCAATACAAGTGTATTTCCCTCCCAGCCTCTTGGTCATATGTGTTTTTATTAGTAGAGCTATATGTGCGGTCACCATAGCCATATTTTCCCACATGACTATTGGAGAAACTTTCTTGGTTCGAGCCAATGTTTGGCTCTTCATGATAAGTAGGTACTCCGTAGTCACATAGGTTGTTATGGTTGTATCCATAATGGCTATCATTGCCATATATGGGGTTTTCATGTTCATATTGAATGCTTGGTTGATTGTAACCATTTGAATAATATTGGTCACGAGGTTTAACATAAGTGTATTGACTCTCGGTCGTTTAGTTGTAGTCATATTGACCATCATAACCATATTGGTCATGATAACCATATTGGCTAATATTGGAGCCGTTGGAATACGATGACCCATAAGAATATTGTCCTCCATATTAGTTTTTTTTTTTGGCCATGTCCTCCTTATTAGTTAAACATATTATGGTCCCATTGGGCGTGCCAAAAATGTTTGCCTCAAAATCTCTACGGCCACGTGTCAACCAAGCCGCGGATCAAGGAAACTATGTCCTTCTTGTGTGCTTTAGGCGTGCCAGTATGATGCTGCAGGCCGAGCATACAATTGTGAATTTTGCGCGTAAATCTGACTTCGAACCAGACAATTGTGATCGAGGAAGGAACGAGATCTCGGTCTTAAGTTCTCACTGCCTTGATGATGCAAGGACTTTTGGGAGAGTGTGATGGGATAACCGTGATTTGGTGGGTGATTAAGGGTGTATGGATGATGAGTGTGAAATTGATAAAAAATAAATAAATAAATAACATAAAAAGTGCAATAAACAAATAGATGAAAGAAAAAGTAAAGTGCAATCGAAAAAAAGGTAATCCTAAAGATTTAATAGAAATAATACGAGTGTAAACAGTAAAGTGCATAATGTAACACTATTTGATCTAAATTATAAAAGCGATAAATAAAGCAATAAACCTAACTACGTGCGGAAAATAAAATCTAAACTAATAATATGCAAATTAAAGATCACGCTCATATTAAAACTAAGAAATCTAAAGAAAAAAAATATGCTTTGAACACGAAATCTTTAAGGAAAACCATGAGATCTTCTCAAGAACAATCTACAAACTACTTGAAAAAAAAAAAAAAAAAAACCCTAAAACCCTAACAAGTTCATGAGATTAACCTCAATCCCTCAAGAACAAACTATTACAAAAGTGAAACTAAAACTAAATAATGATAACTAGGAAGCTTGAAAAGCTTGAATGATATTTGGTGATAATCTTGTTGATTGTGATTGATTTTTTATTTTTTTTTTGGGAGGGGGGGTCTCGTTTCCCTCTATGCTTCTCTAACTGCTTGTATTTATAGGGTTCAATGACAACCCTATTGGGCCGGGCCATTACCTGGCCTCAAAGCAAACCCCTAGTCAATCTCAAAGATTTGATGAGATAAGATTCTTGTCTTCTATTAACTTGATTTCCAAGAATATCCAAACTCTTCCCATAGTGGGCTTGGAGTAGACTTGGGCTTGAAGATAAAATCTTTGGTATTAAATTCCTGAAATCTTTCCTGAGAATGGTCTTGATCTTTGCAATTAATGTGATTCCCTCAAATCAAGACTCTCTCTTTTCTTTGAATTCTATACTTGAGTGGACTCTTGCCTCAGTAAGAGATTAAATGAATATGAAAGTCCACAATTAGGTCGTCGGTCGTGCATGGCTCATCGTCTTTGGGTATTGAATGGACTTCCATGATGCTTTTGAATCAACTCTAAAGACCGCGTTCGAAGCTTCCTTGTCAACTTAGACTGCTTCCCTGCTTAGTTGGAATAGCTTGGCCGCAATCAAGCTTGGCCACGACCATCAATTAGGTGAGGTTTCTATACGTATACGGCCATCCATGTGGTCGATGGCCGTAATAACATTCAACCTATACTTTACTTCTCAATTTAGTTGAAATAGAGATCGGCCTAAACTAGAATCTTGGCCGGAATACATATTGGCCCAATCTTTGACTTTACCTGGCCGTCGGGCTACGGCCTAAATTTAGTGATGGCCTGAGTACTGGAACTTGGCCCTGAAATCGCAGCCTAAATACATATTAGTCTAGGCCACACAAGGATATCTATCATGTGATCTTAATCCAAATTGACTCTAATCGTTGGATTGCAGCCTAAGATATATTTTGGCCGATGGGAAAAATATTGGTTCAAACATATACTATACATGCTTTTTAACTCAATAGGCAGCAAGCATTCAACCAATTACTAAATACTATACACACATAGGCAGCAAGCATTCCTAAAATTACAAAATACTATACTATACAATCAATCAATAGTTCATGTGATCAATCAATAGGCAACAAGCATTCAATTACTTACTAAATACTATACGAATTACTAAATAGGCAGCAAGCATTAAATCAATTACTAAATATTATACAATCGATTGGCATCATACATACATATCTATAACTGAAATGAAAAAAGTCATACATACCTGGTTACATACTGGTTCAGCAACCAATCAGCAACCAAGTAGCACCGTGCAATAGAAGCATACAAATGTTAATCCCTAAACCCTGCAATAGCAGCATACAATGGAATTGAAGTGAAAACCCCATTTGAAAAATCCCAATTTTTGGAAAACCTAGAAAGCCCTAATCCGTAAATGCCCCAATCCCTAAACCCCAAATGCCTCAATTTATAAAAATTAAAAAAAAAAAAACCCCTAAAAGCCCCAATTTCGAAAACCCTAAAATTTGAAACCTTAACTGCTTAATCCAATCGATTGGGTTTAGGATTCTTACCTCTGGTAGTGATGGCGTCTGGTTGTTATGGTGGCCTGAGATGGACAGAGACTCAAAGAGAGAAGAGATAGAGGGCGATCGAAAAGATATAAGAGATTGAAGATATAAGAGAGAATAGATAGAGATGAGAGATGAGAGAGGGAGAAGAGAGGAGGCTGAGATGAGAGGGACATGGTGGTGGTGGGGTTTGGTTATGGTGGTCTGAAAGGAGAGAGAGCTGAGAGCTGAATTGGGTTCGCGAAGAGATAGAAGAGAGAAAATAGAGAAGAGAGATTGAGAGATATGAGAGAATATGATGTGTTTAGGGTTTTTTAGGGATCTGGCGGTGTAGGGTGCATGATAAAGATCATGCACCTTCCATCTAACAGCTAAAATTCAATCCTATATTAAAAATATAAAAAATATTAATATATATCGGTTCGGTAGCAGTAAACCGTCAATTTAGGCTGGTCCAAACTACTACTGTAAACCGAGACTTCTGTTTGGTCAGTGAACCGCCTCCACCGTCGAAAAACCAACTCCCCTCACCTCTCTGTTTTCCGACCTTCGGTTTCGGTCGGTTTTTTCAGTTAACCGACCCAGCCCTATGCAACTGCACTTGCAGTCTGAGAGTTCTGGGTTCCCACCACCGCAGTCACACCTCTTAACCCTTTCCGACCTTGAGCTGCTACCCCACAAGCAGCAAGCCATACAACGCAGAATTGGCTCGCATGTCGAACAGTCGAACTTCATCTGATTAACTACACAACTTCTGCATTGGCTGTCGTCTGATGGGCAAGCCACTGCTGGGAACAC
>JAOTQX010041511.1:0-26067 GCA_026122645.1 Dryas alaskensis | reverse complement strand
ATTCTAAGTCAAGTCAAGCTACACCAAGTGTCACACAAATTGATTGCTTTACTTCACATAGAAAAACAAGGTTTGTCCCGGTTTGTCATCATTGTAATGTCAAGGGTCACATTAGATCAAATTGCAACAAACTTAGAGGAAAGAAATCAAATGAAGCAAAGAGAAGTATTTCTCTTTAAGAGCAAGTGAACAATCTAATCAAAGAGGTAACCAAAATTGACTTACATGTCACCCCACTTCCCAAAAATAAGTGAAGTCCACATCAAAGATGGGTTGTGAAGAGCTCCACTAAATGTCTAGAATCCTTGACCGCATTTTCAGCCACTAAGAGAAATATTTGGTACCTAGATAGTGGGTGTTCCAAACATATGACGGGAGATAAGGAGGTCTTTACCTCACTTGCTCCTTATGATGGTGGTAGTGTGACTTTTAGAGGAGGAGAAAAGTCCTATGTGAGTGGAAAAGAGGTTGTACACATTCGCGGTATACCCGAATTGAAAAATGTAAAGTTTGTTGATGGGTTGAATTCTAATTTACTTAGTATTAGTCAACTATGTGATGAATGAGGTGGTGAAGTGTGTACGTCCAAGAGTGGATGTAGAATTGTTGACTCCCAAGGAAGGGAGATCTTGAGTGTCTCCAGGTCTAGGGATGATTGCTATGTAATTGATGGCAATGTTGGAAATTTGAGAATACTTGCAATAGAGCTATTGATGACACTAGCTTTCTTTGGCATCAAAGACTTGGACACATTAATGTTCAAGACATTTACAAGTTGTCTAAGCATGAGGTTGTTAGAGGTTCACTAAAGATGGAAAAATCTGAAACTTTTATTTATGGTTCATGTCAAATGGGGAAATAAACCAAAGAACTACACAAAAGGGTCAAAAACATAAGCACCTCTAGGACACTTGAACTAGTTCACTTGGATTTGGTTGGTCCTGTCCAAACTCTGTCAATGGGTGGAAAGAAATACATTTTGGTCATGGTAGATGATTTTTCTAGGTACACTTGGGTGTCATTTCTTAAAGACAAGTCGGAGACTTTCCATCATTTTGTCAAGATTGTAAAACTGCTGAAAAGTGAAGGTATAACAAGTCTGTCAACCCTGTCCAGAATTAGATTAGACCATGGAATTGAGTTTGAAAACTCTCAATTCGATGAGTTTTGTTGTCAAATGGGTATCAAACATGAATTCTCAGCTCCTATAACACCTCAACAAAATGGAATTGTTGAGAGAAATAATAGGGTTTTGATTGAGATAGCAAGAGTGATGTAGAATAGCAAAAATCTTGCTAAACATTTTCAAGCTGAGGCTGTCAACACAGCATGTTACATCATAAATAGAGTCTACCTTAAGCCGGGAACCCAAAAAACTTCATACGAATTGTGGAAGGGTAGGAAACCCAAGGTTACACACTGTAGAGTGTTTGGGAGTGCATGTTACATCCTTAGGGATAGAGAACATTTTGGGAAATTTGATTCTAAAAGTGATGAAGGTCTGTTTTTAGGCTACTCATCAAACAGTAGAGCTTTCAGAGTGTTCAATTTGCAAACAAATTTTATGATGAAGTCCATAAATGTGAAAATAGATGATCATAATGCATCTATTGAAATGGCTGCAAATAGGGATCAATTGTTTCCTCAATCTATTTTAAAAGTGGATGATTTGGTTAAAAATGAGTCCAAGTTAGGCAGTGATGAACTTACTGATGACTCAAAAAATTGTTGAGTTTGATAAGTCCGAGAGCGATCAAAATAACAAAATTATGAGTGACAGACCTGAAAAACCAAGATGGGTGAGGTGTAACCATGGTGAAGATGTGATTCTAGGTTCTATAAACCAACCAGTTAGAACTAGAAAACAGATGGCCAATGAACTTGCTCATGTGTGCTATGTGTCCATTGTTGAACCTAAAATTGTCAAAGAAGCACTCAATCATGAGGAATGGGTGAGTACAATGCATGAAGAATTGAACCAATTTGAAAGAAACCAAGTGTAGACTCTTCTAGAAAGACCAGCCAAAACAAATGTCATTGGAACCAAATGGATCTTTAAAAATAAATATGATGAATTTGGGAATGTGGTTAGAAACAAGGCTAGGCTTGTTGTTCAAGAGTACTCTCAATTGGAGGGTATTGATTTTGATGAGACTTTTGCACCCGTTGCTAGACTTGAGTCCGTTAGGTTACTTTGTGCCATTGCATGTCATCTTAAGTTTAAATTGTATCAAATGGATGTTAAAATGGTCTTTTTAAATGGTGACTTGAATGAAGAAGTTTTTGTGGAACAACCAAAGGGTTTTGAGAATCCTCAAATGAGAGATGATGCTTATAAATTGAAGAAAGCCTTGTATGGGCTGAAGCAAGCTCCAAGAGCTTGGTATGAGAGACTTTCTCATCATTTGTTATCCAATGGGTATCAAAGAGGGTCGGTTGACAAGACCCTATTTGTAAAAAGGTTAAAAAATGATGTCTTGATTGCTCAAGTTTATGTGGATGATATTGTTTTTGGTTCAACTTCCAATTTTCATGTCAAGAGATTCATTGATGTAATGTCTAGTGAATTTGAAATGAGTTTAGTTGGTGAAATGAATTTCCTTTTAGGGCTGCAAGTTAAGCAAAAAGATTGTGGGATATTTATCTCTCAATCTAAGTATGCTAGAAACTTGGTTAAAAAGTTTGGGCTTAAGTCTTCCAAAGTGGCTAATACTCCAATGAGTAAAAGCTCCAAACTTCATAGGGATCCAAGTGGTAAGCAAGTGGACCAAACCTTGTATAGGAGCATGATAGGGAGTCTCCTCTACCTCACGGCTAGTAGACCGGACATAGCGTTTGCGGTAGGAGTGTGTGCTAGGTTCCAAAGTGATCCAAAGGAATCTCATTTGTTTGCAACAAAGAGGATAATCAAATATATAAGTGGGACTCTTGACTATGGTTTGTGGTATACCCATGACACCAATACTAAATTGGTTGGGTTTAGTGACTCAGATTGGACTGGGTGTAGTGATGATTTGAAGAGCACCTAGGGTGGTGCTTTTTATGTTGGAAATAACTTGGTGTCTTGGCATAGCAAGAAGCAGAATTTTGTCTTTTTGTCGATTGCTGAAGCTGAATACATAGCAGCAGAGAGTTGTTGTACACAACTCACTTGAATGAGATAAATGTTAGCCGATTATGGAATTGATGAGAAAACCTTTCTCATCTATTGTGATAATATGAGTGTTATAGACATCTCCAAGAACCCGGTCCAACACACTAGAACCAAAACATTGACATAAGACATCATTTCATTAAAGATCTTGTGGAGAGTGGAACTCTTACTTTGACTTTTGTTCCTTCCGAAAAAGTAACTTGCAGACATCTTTACCAAAGCTTTGGAGAATCCAAAGCATATTAGTCTTCGGAAGTCAATTAGCATTTGTACAAATGCATGATCCCTTGTAGTTAAATGTGCTTCATTGTCTAAGTTTTTTTTATTCGATTTAAGTAGTTTTGTTTGTTTTTAAATAACCGTTTTGAAAGGTCTTAACATTACTTTTCACACTCTCCTTGATATTCAAAAAGGTTCTTGCATAACATTTGTCATGTCAATAAGCATAATCCCTTCTTCTTGTCAAATGTTAGCTTTGAGGTCTCTTTCTATTTAACATTTTGTCATGATCAATCAAACTTGTTAAATACTTTTCAAAGACAATTTGTTTGAGGATGCAATTTAGCTTTTCGACATAATTCCTCATTTGTGACCTATCTTAAGCTAAGTTTTCCTCATTTGAACAAATGTGCACCATAAAAAATTTATAAAAAAAAAAAAAAAAAAAAAGGAGGAAGTGTGACCAAAGAAGCCATGGCCTAGGGAGTGATAAGATGTTTTTATGGTGTTCTAGGATAAAGAGTTGCAAAATATGGGGTGTACTTAAACAAAATATAAAAATAATTTTCACATAGCCATTGTCATGAGTTGAAAAACTTTATTTTTAAGATTTGTTTACAAATTAGAAATTTTCTTGAGTGATAAAAATCTAATATCTTTTTGTGGATGAAACTTATCTAACTTTTTGATTGTCTTTGACATTGTTTTACTCCTAGAACAAGACTTGATTGCTAGCAATGACCTCCCTATATCCCAAATATGCTTATTTGCTTGCAAAAACTTGCAATTTTCATTTTCCATATCTTTTAGAGTGTTGGCATTAGTAGTTAATTCTTTTCACATTTTATTTTCTTGTCAAATTCCTTTGTCAAAATAAAGTCTCTGAAGCACATATAACTTATAGGATTTTTATTGTGTCAATTGTCATTGTTTTTATCTCTTCCAAGGTCTCTATATTTTTGTTAGCCACTCACACAAATTTTGTCTATTTTGACTGGTTTAGCATCCGTCAAATACAGTTGTTTTTACAAGAACCATTCAGTTTTATTTTGGGGTTATTGTTCATTAAAGGGCATTTCAGACTTTTTTGCATGTCTATATTCTTCTCTAGCTGTACCTCATATTACATGTCTATATTCTGCAAGTCTGGTATCGAGATGCTGCAACTGCTGCAGATTATCAGCTTTATGGAGAGTTAGCATTTAGGAGTAGTCTTTAGGGGGAGTACAAATTTCAGAGAAGTTATGCCATTTACTTCAGTTTCTTTTTGACCATGTTGCTTTTGATTTTTCTTGCATATTTTCCAACTCTATGTACTCTTGAACTTAACTCTTTTTTTTTTTTTTTGGTGCCCTTTTGTCTTTCCGTGACAAAAAGGAGGAGAATGTATTTGTTTAAACTGCATTGGTTGCTGTGCTATCATGTTTTGTGTTGTGCTAGTACTTCTTCTTGCAAGTACACTTTTTGAAAGCTTATATCAAAGTGTTGGGCTGATGGGCTGAGTGTTGAGAGTCTTGTGAGGTGAATGGGTTGTAGTTTTGTCAAGGAAAGCCAAAGGGGGAGATTGTTAGTTTCTTGGATTTTGTATTGGCTTTTCCTTATTAAAATCATTGTATTAATTTTTAATTATTCACTCACAAGCTTTAGGCTAGAATTAAGGTTAAGATCATTTGTGTTGAATAAATTAAGAATGAAGTTGCAATGCAATAGACTCTAAGATATAATGCACTTCATGCATTTCACGAAAAACAGTTTTGTGTCTATTTGACTAGTCACTCACTGATCATAAGAACAATTTTCTTCACACGTGTACTGCACTTGCAGTTTTATTACTTGAATAATTTTTGACAGTTTAGCAGCCCATTTCGTGACTTGGCTCTTAAAGCCCATTTCTCTCTCTTTAAACAAGGATGTGCACTGCACATGATCTGGTTGTTCACTCACACAATCACATCACTATTCATCTTCTTTTTCTTTTGTGATTTTTGCAAAATGACGATATTATTGAATTTACAGCTCTACATCCTTATCTTCTTCTGTACTAGGATTCCTTTCTAGGACAAAAAGAAGAGTTAATTACACATACACCCCTTGAAGTTTATCGTCTTTTCACATATACCCCCTGAGGTTTCAATAATTACACATACACCCCCTGATGTTTCAAAACTATTGCATATAACCCCCTACAAGAGAAAAAAATAAATAAACAAAAAAGAAAATGTTTGTATTGAGGTTGGACCTTACACCTTGAGTAATCTTATTAGGTCATTTCACCCCTTAGCATGTTTTTTTGTATAATTTTTCATCATTTTTCATCTCATATAGGGAGTTATATGCAACCGTTTTGAAACCTCAGGGAGTGTATGTGTAATTATTGAAACCCCAGGGGGTGTATGTGAAAAAACGATAAACCTCAGGAGGTGTAAGTGCAATTAACTCACAAAAAGAATATGCCTTCATTTGTCTCTTGTGGACAACCACTACTCAGCTTCCATGTGGCATAGGCAGACAATGGGTGTGTGCGTCGTGAGTATTTTGGCATCCTTGGTCTGGGTCTTTGTTATGTAACGTGAATTTTATCTAGGCTTGCTTGCTGCGTGAGTGCTAAAGGCTTTTAGGTGTGTGCTCATCTTTTCAAGTAAGAAAATGCTTTTGATTTTCTCAAACTAAATGATTTTCTTAACTTGTTTTTCACCCTCTAAAATTTGAATGTATTTGAGTGTGTTCTAAAGATTTTCACAAATTCATAAACACTATCATTTAGATTTTAGATCTAGGATTCTTCATTAGCCTTTTCATGTCTCTTGCTTGAGAAGGTTGATTTTTAAAGAATCCAAATTTGCATATCATGTTCATACATTGAAGAATCTGCTATGCTTGGTATGAATCGGTGCCATGGGTTGATGAGCTTGGAGTTTGAGCTGCCTTCTTCATGATTGACTGATTGCCTTGCTTTTGGAAGTTGCACAAAGGGGTAAGAAGCTGCCACTTAGTTTAGGACTTAGTGATTGAGCTTGTGTGCTATATGTTCCCTTTGTATTGAACCTCCTCTATAGTGGATTGCCCGGTCAGCTGAAAAAACCCCCAGTTTGTACCCTTTGTGTTTTTCTGGGTGAACATCTTGTGTGCCTTCGTCTCCATTTTGTGTTGTTATGTTTACTACTCACTCAACTTTTAAACACAAATCTGCATTGAATTTATATGCTTGATATTGCTATATGTCATATAAAACTGTTTAGCTAATCACACACCACTGTAGTTGTGGATAACATTGGGATGCCTACTGTGATGGGTCCTTTGAGTGTATAGGTTGTCACTTGATCCTTTGGTGTGTTTGATTTGTGTTGTTTACAAAAGTTATTTTTGATTTACAAGTGTCAATATGTGTCTTCAGATTTTAGCCACTGTGTCGTCAGAGTTTTGTCTGTTTGATTAGTCTCTGAGTCATCACATAAACAAAAATTGGGGTCCGATTACTGACTGTGGTTTTAATCAAGTTAATTAGGTAGATAAATCACCTAATACAAACTTTCACTTAGGATTTGCCATTTTGTTGATATTTTGATCAAGCTATGCTGCCATGCTGTGACGCCCCGAACCTGGAAACGTCACAGCAGCACCCGTCTTAAAGATCTCGAGACTATAATACCTCTTACCTCGAGTATTTTATTTTCAAGCTCTCTAAAACAAGTGAAGCCCTTTTTGTTGAAAAACCAGGGTTGGATTAGAGTAGTAAAAATGCAACGAAAGAAATTACTAAATATACCTCATATTATAATTAATAATAAAGAGTACCAACCCATGAGGGTTATATGTTTCATATAAATTAACCTGCTACATAATAAAGTAGTAGATAAAAAAAATAATAGATAAACAAATATGCCAAGATAGTCCAACTCACGCCAGAGTGATTCAGTCATCAACAAAGTTGTGCAACAAATTGGACTCATGGGGTAGCCAATGGGAGATGCCACCTACAAGGATAAAAGAGAAATACCATCACAGATCCAAAGAAAGGATCTAAACCAGATAGAAAGGTTGAAAATGACAAGCTGCAACTGCCACGCCCACAACCTCAGTCCTGGTCACCAACAACTAGATTATCTGCACTCACAAGAGTACAGTAGGGGGTAAGCCTCACATACATTCATTGCTTCCCCTCGAAGGTTATCGTAGTTAGGTTTGAAAACAATATTAAAAAATGTACATATATATAGGATTTTGAGGAAAGTAGATGAAATCATGCACATTCGAAAATAGTAATAATGCCAAATGCCAATAATAATAACGATAATAATAAGGCCAATAATCAGTGAATAAAATCTTTGTATGCTCATACAGTTTTTTCAGTGAAAATCCTTCATGTCAAGTGACATAGTTCAGAAACATACCTGTGACCGATCACATACAGGCCGACCACCAGTATCAGAAATTCAACCACCACCTCGATACTGTGGCGAGAGTATCCATTTACTTGGTAATACTACATTGGTTAACCTCCCTAGAAGGACATTCGACTAACCAGTCCGTACTTACCCCTCTGAAGGTTTAGGGGATCGAAACCCAAGGTCACAACACGTACCCCTTACTCTCAGGTCGTCCAAGGTATCACACAGAGAAAATCACACAAATATGCCATACAAAAACCATGCACATTCTCTGTGAAAGACATTTCCATATATATATATATAGTACGAAAATTGGCAGGAAATCCATTAGTCGGGATATGGTACCTTCCTCCTACCTGTTCTACCAAAGTATGTCCCTTGGCTAATTCCTTTCCTGTATCTGTGTCCTACTTGTACTTGTTGGGAAACTAGATATCCGAATTCGACAATAGCTATTAGGAACAAACTGAATGTACCCTCAACCTTGTCTACTAAGACCAGGTAAAATTCAGAGGTTTGACACTAGCATAACTGTTAGGCTTCTCTAAATTCTTAATCCAGCATGAACTTGCTTCCCGAGGCAGACAATCATGTCAGACCGTTTGGTTTCTAGGAGGTTGATCAGATATGAACCTTACAGGGTGACCAGGTCAGTGCATGGGGAAACTAAGGGAGCTCTGGCTCAGTACCCAACACCTATATGCTCATGAACAATCTTAGTCATTAAGTTATTTGGTTACCACTGATATGGCTTCAATATTTATTAGGTTCATTTTATAACAACAGTTAAGCAGCATTTCGTCTATAACCACAACTTAAATAACAACAGATTAAATAAGCTGCGTTAAGAGTATACCTGTTGAAGACCTCCCATGAGCAGAGTCTCAGTACTACTAGACTTGCTAAGCAACAAGATTAAAAGAGTCTAATTAACATGAGATTAATCTAACAAAATTTCAGCAGAACTTCGACAGGGATCAAGAAATTACCAATGGAGCTCAGAAATGACTTTCTTAAAACTTCACCAAAACCTAGCCTTCACACTACTAGAATCGAAGAGCTCGTCGCCACTATTGCGTATGAGAAAACGGATCGTCGATTGGAGTTCCAAAACTCAAGATATATTGAAAACAAGTTTTGAAGTAAGAGAGAAGAGAGAGAAGCTCTCCCTTGGGATCCGTGCGGCTGAATAGTGTGAATGAAACAGGGGTGCAGCTGGGTATTTATAGGAGGAGAAATTATTGTGTGTGACCGTAACACCACGTAGCATGATGATGTGGTGTTACCAATCTACTAAAATTATAACACTTGTATAATAATTAATTTCTAAAACCCTAAAATCTAGGAAAAACCCTAAAATCTAGGAAAAAAAACCCTTAAAATCGTTCACGTGTTATAATTTGAGTGGATTGGTAACACCACGTCAATATGCCACGTGGTGTTACGATCATGTTGAACAAAATTGCAAATAAATTATAATATTACCCAACATAATTTCACCCAAATTCATTTAAGGAATAAGGGTTTTATTATTTTAGGTGCGATCCATTCAAGATGGAGTACATCTCTTAATTACAATCCCTTGACTCAAGAGAATACCTTTTGATTCCAATTGGAATGAAACCAACGAATCACTTTGTGAGTGTTTGGATTTTCAATAAATGAAAGACCTATTGAAAGGAATTTTTTGGCGAAATTCAAGGAATTTCAGTTAATTGTTTGAGGTTTGTTTGCAACTACGGTTGCACCTATTTTTAGGTTGCCTACGTACCCATTGCAGGATCAAACCACACGTAGTTCTAAGGTTTTGAGAATTAAATGGGTGGATGATCCATTTAAATGATTTGTGTAATTTGGGTAGGGTTTAGAGCCCTTGAATTTGATTTGAGAAATTAATTTAGAGACTCTATGTGTAGAATCAATTTCTAGAAAATGAAAATTGATTTGATTTGGTTGCAGTTGCACTTAAATTTTAATAGGTTGCCTACATACCCACGACGGGATCAAACCGAATGTAGTTCGTTAAAAGAATTTGACTTGATTGGCTTTGTGCCACTTTGGAGTTGAATTTAGAATTTGGATTTGAGAGATTTGGTTTTATACCAATTTGAGAGAGATGGTTTTGTACCATTTTCAGTATCTGCCTTGAGATTTGTGATTTGATTTTGAAGAAAGTGTCCACCAATATTTGATATCAATTATTTCTAAATTGATATATTTATTGTAATGGGCAACAAAAATTTGGGGGGCGGGCCCAGAGGCTTTGATTAGGATTTTAGGCTGAATCAAAATTAATGGAAGATTTTAATTACCCATCTATCCAAAATTTTAAGTTTTGAGAGACTTTGTTGTTTCCTCGCAACTTTAGAGGGTTTGGGTAACCCTTTTAATGGACCTAGCCTCCACTCTAATATCCTTGATTTTAATGGAGCATAAGTTTGGCTAAACTTAATCCCAACTCCCAAAAGGCATAAAGCCCATTGTTTAAGCCAGCTGGAAACATATCAGGATGCATACGAATCCTTGTTTCTTTTGGATTGGGACTTCCTCAGATAAGCAGGAAATGAGAATCTTTATCCCACAACACCTACAAATCCTTCCCTTCAAATAGAAACTGTGACTTGGGGATGAGACGAGTCAGTACAAAGAATAACCAAGAAAGTGACCACCTTTGCTAGCGTGCATGCGGGATCTTCTCAGCGGGGTTTTGAGGTAAGGAATCCATTCATTGATTGAATATGAATTCCTTTTGTCACTCACCATGGGTGGACTAACTTTTGCTTGTTTGGTGCAGGCTTTGCAACATCTAATGAGCTTTCTAACATTAGGCTTGTCACGTGGGGAATTGGAGTAAAGCAAAGTCTTTTCCTTCCATGACATGCTTTGATTAATCAAAGAAAAGTCAATCACTTTTCTTACTGTACGAATGATAAATCCTTGCATATTTCCTTTTCTCTTCTTACTCCTATTTTTCCTTTGTGTCCATTTTGTATTATACAATATACTATTTTTTTCAGCAAATTATTT
This sequence comes from Dryas alaskensis, assembly GCA_026122645.1. NCBI lineage: Eukaryota > Viridiplantae > Streptophyta > Magnoliopsida > Rosales > Rosaceae > Dryas > Dryas alaskensis. The sequence continues at coordinate 15,279 of JAOTQX010041511.1, read as the reverse complement.
AAAACAAAGAAAGATATCATAGCAGTTTAGTAGTTTCCAACGATCCAAGCGGTGGTCAAAAGATTCAAAGGTAGTCACATGGCTTTGTTGCAAGTTGCACTTCCACCCTGCTACAAAGCCCCTTTTGTTCTTTTTTTCCCTTTGACATGTTCTAGACCAAATAGCTAACTCTTTTCTTTTCTTTCCAGGTGTCAGCCCTATGCAGAGACAAAGTTCAGTCTTCCAAAGTAAAGAGATAGGTACATTCATCTCACCTTCACTTGGCAAGCTTTTATTGTTTCACCCAATTAATAAACTCGACTGTTTGTTTGTTCTAGCAGCGAGAACAAAGCCCATTTATTTTCTACGAGTCGTCCTCCAAAGGTCAATGTTCTTTTCCATTTTTTTTACTTTGCCGTTGAGAGAAGCCCATTTTTGCTTACATTTTTTTCTCTTTACACGGCCTAACCCCATTTTTCTCTTTCAGGTGATTCTTGGCTCTCGTCCATTTTTGTGTATTTTCAAAGAGGAACAGTGATGACTTGATCACATATTTTTAATGGATTTGCTTAGAATTCAAAGAAGATCCCAATGGATTCACTTAGAATGCAAAGAAGAACCCAACGAATTCGTTTAGAATCCATAGGCTACCTTTTGGAATAATCATTTGTGGTGCCACGCGAACACCAATTTGGGCTGTAGTGACCACGGCCACTACAGAAAATAGCAGCCTGCCATTGAGTTCATAGTGCCTACGGGCACTACCCAACCCAGAGGTCTGCTGCTATTAGATCAATAAAAAAAAATGAAAGAAGGCATTGAGAAATCTCATGGGAAAAATTGCAACCTTCAAAGAGAAAATCTATTATCCTCATACAAGAGCTATACCTTAGACTAACTCTTTCCAGCATATTTGTATTTCTGAAAAGAAATGTCTCCTTTCTCTTTATGTTCCTTCAGCCTTTTGTTAACTTGATTTTTTTTTATTTCCAAAGCCTGAATGCACCTTTTATAGGCCATACTAGAGGCCACATATGAAATAAAGATAAAACCAAATTTAAACTTCAAAGTGCTGATGATCACTTTAATTTAAATTCAAATGAATTATCTGCACCTTTCAATTCACATCTATTTATCTCTTCTCCCTAATATTTATCCCTTTACATTTATTTTCTAGGACTTTAATATCTCTTGGAAGCTTCCCACAGGGGATAAACCTTACCCACTTCAAATTTCAAAGGTGAGAAATTTTTTTCACTTCAACAGTTGCCCCCTCAAGCATTGTGCGTGGAACGACTTTGCATGTGCGATGCTTGATGTACTTTAACTGACTTATCATTTCATGATTCCAAGCAATGGATGCCCACGGTTTTCAAAGCACACAACATGCCCTAAATGATAGTGGCAAGACATTTATCGATGGTCCAGAATACATAAGATCTGCATCTTTGTCCTCTATCGAGCTTGATATACCACTGGAGAATCAAGTGACATGGGTCAGCACCACCAATGTAAATTCTTGTTATCTTGAGTTTAATCCATATAATGACGAAGGAATTGTCACACTTCGCCAGATTTCTGGATCCCCATTCGATGCCTTTTCCTTAGAAAATGTAGACAACAACCGAAATGGAGGCTTACCAGTAAAAGTCAATGAGAACTTCTACCCGGCTTTACACAGAATGCTGAAAGAGAAGAAAGATTGGAGGACTGATTTCAACTTCCCAGGTCAAGCCGTCTTCATGTCTGGTGTGATGGAGTGGACATAAATCATCCTTAGAAAGTTTGAAGGTAAACTACGTCAAGCAGGTATTCATGGAGCTGTAGCCATTTCTCATTACCCCTATGGCTTTTGTTCCCACATATGGACGGCTTTTTGTGAGCTATAAGGATCTCAAACAAACACATTGTATCATGAAGTAGGTGAATTATTTATATGACCTAAAAGTTATTGGAGGTCTACCAATCCTTGGTATTCCTTATGAAGAATATCTTCCCTCAAACAAAGCCCTTCAGCATCAAAAGGAATATCCAAACACAGTCTTAGAACTTTTGAGGTTTCATTCGCAACTGTGCATTCCTTATAAGAGAAATTTCATTTTTTTTTTTTGAATCAATGGATTGATCACTTCTATTGAGGTAAGAAGATATATAAGCCTCGATATAAAGGCAAACCATGAAAATACCCAGGCACAAAAGGCGAAACCTCAATGATTGACTTAAACGTTTCAAAAGAAGGAAGCATGGCCACTGTCCTAGCATTCTAGCTAAGTCGATTTGTTTTCCCCTGTAGGAGCTCCAAGATCAGGCCTGAGTCCTTTTGCATGGCATGCAAAATGGCACGTGGAATGAAAGTTTCACTTGCACCGACTGTTTTAGACTATATTTATTATGGGCTTGGAGAGGTTGCAACCAACCCAAGAGGCCCTGGATCATCCAATGCTTGTTTTACGATTCATTACGTGCTCGGCTGGTTGGCCGAATATTTTCCACAGTTGTACAAATCTCGACCATACAGTGATGTTGGGGATAAACCACTCTTAGCTCGGTATGCAGGTATTGAGGCCAATGCCTTTGACATTGAGCGCTCACATACAATCTTTGGAGATCATGTGGCTGAGCTCTTGCATCCGACCATTTTTGAGGCAATAAAGGCCTCCGTTCATCATTGACATCATTGATATGTTCATGAATTCACATCCTTTTATATTTCTCTTACTTAGTTTTGGTGAGTTAATTTGATTAAAAGTTTTAAATTTCATTTAGTTTTGTGTTTTTGGCTTCCGAGTAATAAAATGAGAAATTGCACCATTTACTCTTCTTAATAGATTTTGACATGAATCTAATTGGAGATGAAAGCTAACACCTTGAAGTTATTCCAGATTAAATTTCGTGACATTTGAAGACTTCTAAGGTATTCATTTTGAATTTCAAAGTCAGCTCAAAACTGCACCCGAGGAGAACTGAGTTATTTGTATTGTGTGGGGCATAACTTTTTTGTTCGAGCTTGCATTGAGGCATATGATATATGGTTGGAAATAAGACATTTAGGGCTTTAATTTGATATATTAAATACAATTTTTTTAGTTGTTTTAGGCACTCAAATTGCATTACAAAGACAACTTAGAAATCTTGTTAGCAAAAGGACAAATGGTCAAAAAGGCATTTTTTCATTTTGGGAAGATGCTTCACATGTGTTTCTACCCTCCTTTTTGCTCGCCCATTTCTAGAAAAGGCTGAATTCAATATTGTCAAGGCTCCAAATAAGGTAATTTAGCCATCCATCTATCTCCACAACCCTCAAGGATCATGCAAAGAGAGATAAGATGTAATATTCTCATTTTTGAACTCACCTAACCTTATCACTTCATTTCCTCTCATCCTAGCCACACATCACACTCATCACCACACATCACATACTCCCTCACCTCTCAAAATTTTGAGCTCCCCTCTCCATCCTTTCTAATTTAACTCATTCCACCATCTTATCTCAAAAACACACATCTCATTTTCCATCTTCCAAAACCATAGTTTTTTCTCATCTCTCTCCATCATTTCTTTTCTCAATCTTCCCTCCATTAACTCTTCCTCTCCAAAAAACCAAACACCATCACAACACTCATTTACCATATTCACCACCATTCTTGCAAGAGGAGCTTGGAGGCACTTGGGAGAAGAAGCTATTTTGGGCATCCTTGGAGGAGTGACACCCCTTGGGAACTTGGCTTTAACATCTAGAGTTTTCTCTTTTCCCTCTTGTTTCCATTTACGTTTCAATTTGTGATGTTGTTTTTAACTTTTATGGCTAGTGAGTAGTTTCTTGATTTGGGGTTAAGGATGTAGCCCTAGCCCAACCATGTAATAACTTTGTGATTTGTGATATAAATGCCCTTTTGGATATATATGCTTTTATGTTAGTTTAAAAATCACGATTTATATGTGTGAATTTACCACTTGTGCATGTGAGAAATGTTGTCATGCATAAATCGGAGATTGGTAACCTTTCGTTTCTAAAGCATGTTGAATAAGAGCATGGTAATTTTAAAGCACCTTGGTTGGATTGTTTTAATTTTTTGGATTCCTCATTCTTAGAAATTTATGCACCTAGGATTTGCTATGACATTAATCTTAAGTAGTTAGCTATCACCTTGGTTGGGGTAGTTAATAACATGAAAGAGGATGTACCCTAATTTACCTTGATCGGGGGTTAGGAGGAAATCTAATCTGTCTAATTTAGCATAATCACTAATTGCATTGTTTATTACATGAGAGGGTTAGTGTGAACCCCTAACAACCCCAAATCTCATATCATCATCAATTTAAACTTGTACTTGAATTTGCTTGCGTTTCCATTTGTTAGTTTCGAATTCTGGTGTTCCTTATCATTAATCAACCAAACAACAACTCAACCCTACACATTTGCACATACCATTATGTTTAGTCTTGGTTTTGCATAATACAATCTATCTTGTGGTTGAAATCTCAATCCAATCTCTTGGGTACGACAACCCCCTACTTCCATTTTCATACTAAAACTTGACAATCTTGCACTTGAGGTAGAGAAATCAACAATCATAGTTTTAGCGGTGTGTTAACCAAATCCCGACAGGCTTTCATAGCCAATGAACTACAAAACATCCTTGACAGGCTTTCCTATCCTGAGTCCTCAACAAGGATATTGTCCCAACCTGCAGCCATCTCTGATTCTCTTGACAACTTGAGATTTATGGCCAACAAATACAAAGCTGGTGAATTTGCAGTTGAATGGCTCAAATGTCGTTAACGAAGTTTTCAAATTGGCAATGAGACATTCCAAATTCATAGAGCCAAAAGATGATGTTGAACCTGCTCTTATTCATAGTCAAGTCAGCCGTCGTGAGAAATGCTTGTCCTTCCAGGAGGTACTTAGCATGCAATTAACTGGTCTTACCCAAAAGCTTGAAGAGTTAGACACTGAAGAGCTTGATATCCTTGAGGAAGTACAACGCACTCGTCAACTGTTAGAACGATTCTAGGCTAAAAAAGACTTTCTCAAGGAGCAAATTAGAAAGTTGAAAAATCCCTCAATGAACAGAAAAAACTTGACCATGAGCTTCGCCAAGCCAGGATTGACGCAAAAGAGGAAGATTTTGAAGCTTTTCAAAAGGCCAAAGACTTCAAGAGGCTTCAAGAAAACAAACTTCAGAATTTGTTTACCCCTATAATTTCTTTTGTTTGCAAAATAGATTAGAGGTTCTTTTAATTATGCTTTTGCTTTAGACAGGATTCTGCTTCTAGTTTTGCTATTCTCCTTAAGTACTTTCTTTAGCTTCACTACTTGCATTTAAGTGAGATTTCTGCTTTCAGCATCACTGATGGCATTAGGTAGGACCTTGATTTGTAACTCTCTTATTTATCCAAGTGGATTTTTTTTAATAAAGAGGAATATATTACATTCTTTCGCATTCAGAATTAATGAAAGAAATATATTTTTGATGCTATGGCTGCATTTAATTGTCAATATAAAACTGCCTACATACCCTGTTAAGGGATCAAGCCAAACGTAGTTTACCCCTTATTTTTCGAGTCTCACCCCTGCCATATTTTTTGTAAAGGAAGACTCAATTTTGAACTAAGGGTTGATTTTGTAGTTAGAACATGTGGTTAATTTGTGAATGTGGGCAGAATTTTGAACTAATGGTTTATGTTCATAGCTTAGAAATTGTTACCATAGCATAGAATATATGTGGGCAGAAAAGATGCAGGCATGTGTAACAACTCGAATTTTCGGCTTATGGTAATTTTGTTACTTAAGTTTTTCAATCTTGTTCTTAAGGTTTATTTAAAGAAATTAAAGTTTTCCTTAACTTTGTCTTAACTAAATTAGACCTTTGATTGTGGTTCTAGAATTTAGTTGCTTGGAAGTAAATTTTGGAAAAGGAAATTCAAGAGTTTGGTGATTATTTTATTTATTTTTATTTTTCAAAATTAAATTTTGAGAAGAGGATTTTTTATAATTTTTCTGAAAGTGATTTGACTATTTTCAAGTCATACGAAATTAGTGCTCAATGAGACGAGTCTATAGGATTTTTTAGATAATTATTTGGAGTCTCAAGCTATTTTTGGTGAATATTAGAAGTTTGGAGAATTCGAAAAAAATAGGAAAAAGGAAAAAGAAAAGGAGTTGCTGACTAGGCAGACAGCCGCCCACGTGCCGCGCTGCCATTCGCAAGGCACGCTGTCCCAGCCAGCTCATAGGAGCTGCGTGAGTCGCACTGCACCAAATCTCCATTTCACGTTTTAATCATAGCCATCCGAGATCATTAAACGACTTGCGATCTTAGCCGTTGATCTGATGGAGTGACCCGGTCGTAGCCGAATGGGTTGCTTTGACCCATGCGTCGACCAGCATGACCCGCCCATCTCCCTAGCTGGTTTTACCCATTTTGTTTCACAAAATATCTGTTTTTCGACCCACGGATCCCCACTTAAGCTAGTTTGGATTCCCTCTATTATTAGTGCATTTTTAGTGCATTTTGTCCCACATTGGAAACTTACAACTTCTTCCCACCCTCTTGTGCCTATAAATAAAGATCTTTATACCTCATTTTCACTTGCACCACCAAATAGAGTTTGACAGTTTCTCAGTCTAACTTTGGTTTCTCTTTCCCTCTAGAAAGAATTTTATTCTTTCTATTCAATCTGGAGCAAGCTCATATTTTTTAGAAGCTCCCTCCTAGTAAATATTTTAAGAGTAGAGGTAGCATAACTTGTTGTTAGAAAATGATCATATAAAGCGTAGTGGGAAATAAAATTTTACACAATCATGCTTCGGATCGAGATATGATACAATAATTTCTATGATTTACAAAAATAGGATTCATACCTTGTTCTCTTGATTAGAAGTCTACCAAGGTGTGAAGCTCTCCGCCAGTTGGTTCCTTCTAGTCACACAAAAATATATGACCTTTAATTAGTCCATGCTAGGAGGAGATGAAGGGATTGAACTCTCTAGAGAATGGGAGTGCTAGCTCTCTTTCTCAAGAATGGCCTTTTGATAGAAAGAACGTAAAGTGATTTCTCTGGAGTTCACTTAGTCTTACAACTTGATTATAAGTCCTTATAAATAGACTTGAGTGGAAAACTCTTGTTCCACAAAGTGAGGGCCACCAACCTAGTCTTATGGACTAAGTTAGTTGGTCCATTTGACTAGGTAATTAACTATTTAATTATTTAATTAATTAATAAGCCCAAAAGCCCATCATTTTAATATTTTTTCTATTATCATTTAGGCCTAATTAATTAACCCATTAATTAATTATGTCCAACCCCATTTCTAATACCATCACACACCTATTGGCATGTGACCTCTTAGGTTTCAATTGAATTCAACAGTGAATTGAGACACGTTCTCAAAATAACCCAATCTGAGTAAAATATCATTTTACCCTTAGGTCTCCACAAGTCAAGATTAACACCTAGCAGAGTGTCATGACTACCCGGAATAACCAGAATAGAGAAGAACCTATTCAGTGTTCGATTGCAATACAATACAATCTTTCTATCATCCTATGTTCTTGAATTATGGTCAGGTATGGAATTCCGTTAACTTTAGCAAAATCCTTGAGACCCAACACTTATGTATAGATTCTATTCGACCATGAAACCTTGTTTCCATGATCTAGTACTTTGCCCAAAGATTCCTGAATCTAAACATCTGTTGTCTCTTGAAACATTTCTCCTATATATTACCATGAGTGATAGATCATGTGTTGAACACACACATGCCCCCATACGTCAATGACTATTCCCAATCAACATCTTTAACTAAACTCTAGGAATCTAGCTTTATGATACAATCAAAGCATAACGACCGAACGCACAGGACAACTATGTTGACAAGACCGCCCCCGAATTTCCACCCTGAAACTCGGAGAGGTCCTGTAGGATCCAAAATCAAGGAAAATCCTACCGAAAATTCGGCAGAACCTCCCCTAAAAATGGACTAATCCAAAAATTTCAAAACCTGTTAAAAACACTTCTAAAACGTCAACCACCTTTACCACAACCAAAAAGAGTCTCAGACTCAACAATATAAAATAACCTTACAATTTAAATATGGTCATCAGAGCCGCTACCCCTATTTCAGCAAATTTTTCTTTTACAATTAAAGAAAAAGAACTTCCAAAATAGAAGCGAAGCCTACAAGATCTGGGAACAGAAAATGGATGCTATGCCTCGACGTGATTGGCTCGATCTCCACTGAAACTACTACTTGGGAGGAAAAACAATTTAAGAAAAACAAGAAAAACTGTGAGATAGACTCAATAAGTAGACAGTTAAATGGAAATGAAATCAAAAATTAAATATCTTTTTAGAAAAATCCTTTATAAACACGTTTAACTCTAAGACCTCACGTCGCTCTTTGAAATCCCCCAGTTTTAAAACCATTTCACAAGTCTATTTCAAAATATCCTTGTAAGCCATGATCATGCTTAGAGTATGAGAAAACATATGAATATGAAACTATTTCAAATCCTCAAAATGCCCAATGCATAAGAAAACTCGAAAGGTATTTCTCACATAAACTGAAATCAATTAACTGGAAATCAATCTTTGAAAATAACAAGTTCTCAAACTGAAATCGATATTGTCAATTTATAAATAAATAATTTAAGCTGAAAACTTCTTCTCAAACCACTCTCAATATACTGAAAATCAATAAAACTGCTCAACTAAAACCATCATACTTAAAAACCTTTGCTGCCATAAACTCATCACTTAAAATACTTATCAACTGAAAACATACACCAGTCAGTTACCCATAGAATCTGTCATACACGCGCAGAGCCAAGAATAAGTCGTACGCATGCAGAGCCATAAATTCTGTCTTACGTACATGCAGAGCCAACCCCCAAAGGGTCAAACATCACGACACATGGTCCAAATCCTATGTGTGTGCCGTAATGGGTCCCAAAGACCTATCCAATCCGATAATCTGAAGGGTACTGAAAAGGTGGTTTGAAACTATTTCCGATAACCAAACAAAATCTCTTTTTCCACCAATAGAAAATATCTTTATAGCATTCTCAAAACTTTAAATCCTAAACCAAAATATATAAACACAACTAGTAAAATAGTACTCAATAAATCACATTCAAATACATAAAACCAATCAAAACGTTTGACCATAAATAAACTATGCAATAATCTGTGCGTATATATAAAAACAAGAAACTAGTTTCCTTTCTAACATCCAACAACTCATAAAGACAAATGTGTAAAACTATGTTTTAAAACTTATTTATGATGGCATATGAAATCCATAATCTAACACCTTTGATAAATCCCAAATTTATTTCAAAATATCATACATAATAGGATTAATGAAATTTTTGTAAATTCATTTGAAAACTAAAGTTCGCTCATATTTATTATTTCTAAAAACAATTTCAATTAACCAAGATAAAACGCAAATTTCATAAATCATTTTAAGAAAACAAAGGTCCACTCACAGAGATAGCCCTAACTTCGATCCTCCGCCGGATCATCACGAGCCACGGTCGTCTCGCCTATAAAATAAACAAAAAAACCATAGATCGATTAGTCTCGGTTCTACGACATTTAAAGGGTGTGTGTGTGGAGCCTAACGTCCCACTCTACTTCGTTCCTACACGATGGTTTACGATCTACACAAGTTGACCAACAACACTACCACAACCGCCCCTAAAGCTTCCCGACTCAACCTAACCTCAAACAATAATCTAGATTGATAACCCACTCAACAAAGAAATCCTAATACTCCTAAAATCATGGAATATCAGCGGGGTTCAAGTTCACAAAGGTTGTCGCCCAAGGTGGCTGTTTCCAGCCCAAAATTTACCAAATATAGCAAATTTCTCAATCTTCATATACATTCGCATCTAACAACAAATTTTGGGTTTCCTAAACACGAAATTGTCCAAAACCACACCAAAAATACTCTGAGACTCGGCCAAACCCCAACTGCCCCAAATTGGTTTCCAACCTTACAAATCCAACCTCCCAAAACTTAAAATTTCCTCCAATTTAGTCTAAATTTCGGGTTCTAGACGACCAATGGTTATTTTAGGGATGTAAATCATCTCAGAAAACAGAGAGAAAAGCCATCAATTTGAAATCTACAAAGGAACCCGAAATGGCCCTTCAATCCTCCAAAATCCAAATTTCTAAATGCTCAAATTGATCAAGATAGGTATAGGGGAAATAAAGCCCATAGGAAATGGAGGAAAACCCACCTGGTATGGAGGTGATTGGCGCCGGATTTCCACCGAAAATTTGGCGAGACAGAGGGGAGCCAAATCGCTGGGTTTTCTGGGTTTCCTATGCGCGCGGGCTGGGCTAGCTGGAGGAGTGGCCAGGGGAGGTGGTCGGCGTCGGGAAGGCTCGCCGGAGGTCTCAGGTGGCCGGAATGGCCGGCGACTACTGGCGGTGGCAAATGGGCCTCCTCTGGCCTTGTTCGCTCGCGTAAGTGGTCTGGGCTGCAAGGGGTGACTTGGGGGTGGTGGTCGGCGCGGTGGGGTCACGCTGGTGAGGCTGGGTCGGCGAGTGGTGGTCGACGGCTAGGTAGTGGTGTGGTAGGGGTAGTGGTTGTGGCAGCTGTGTGTGCAGGGATGGTCACGGGGGAGAGAAGACAGAGGGAGAGGATGTGGGGAGAGAGAGAAATAAAGGGAGGAGAGAGAATGTTGTAGAAAATTCTAGAGAGAGAGAGAGATCCTCTTTTAAAAAAACTGATTTTGGATTTTTAAACCCAATTTGTCAATTTTACGAAATTGCTCCTCACTTCAAACGCTCATATCTCTCAAACCGTAACTCGGATCGACGCGTGCTACGTGTCTATGAGATCGTGGGCTCGAAATCTATCCAACGGACCCAAAGTCAAAATTGAAAGCTCATTTATTTTAAAAGTCAACTTTGGGTCAAGCCCGGATTAAAACAAAAATAAAAAAATTAAATCAAAACCCTTTTTATTTTCCAAATAAATCTTAAATCTTTAAAATACAATTCAACATTCTTTAAAAACCTCTTAAAACCATAGTTAAATAAAAATTTAAATTTTTAGTGGAATTTGGGTCGGGTCGTTACATTACATAATTGGTGATACCCGAAAATTACTAAGAATTGTTTATTACCTTTGTTAATCTTGAAGGTTCTAAGGTTCAAGAACCAGATTGGTAAAAGAGGATTGAACCAATAAGAGAAATATGTGAATATTTGGCCTTGTTATTGGTTTCAGAATTAAGCTTTTTAAATATAAACTTGGTTGTTTATTTAATTGCTTCTATTGTTTTATACTTGTGGTATTATAAAGCATGTTATATGATTAATGAAAGGAATGAAGTGAATATATAATTGGATTATCATTTCATGTTTATATAGCATCATATATACATGTGAAGCATTGAGGGCAGCCATGCCTATCATGGGGTCTGCCAAGGCATACATTAGCATTCATATTTATTGAATCAAGAATGTTTACACTAATCTAGTTTAAGTGTTTGGACTTCCTAATTAGAGATGAAGGGGTACATTTCTTACTCTATCCTTGGGTTCAATTCCCTAAAAGTATGCATACATGTGTCGTCTAGAATTGGTTATGAAAAATAAAGAATATGCTTGAGGGGAAGTAAATGGGTTTTTATTTACTTCAATGAAATGACATCTCACTATCTAGATCTTACTTTTTAGTAAGATATGAAGGATATCAATAATTAACTTTACAAATTATGGGATAAATTCACTGTCTATAAACTTTGACAGGTTTGCAATGTCATGCAGAAAAAGGTACGTTTGCATTGTTATTTAATTGAACATGCATATGCATTTCATGAGATTAATTATGTTGGATACATATTAAAATGAATGCATGATGGTTTAATAGTACCCAACCCGAAAAGGCATGAAATTATGTATGGAATTATGGCCATGATTTTATGTATGTGAAATTGTGTTTTTGAGCATTGAAATTGATTATACTTGAGCTTGTATAATTGTGGTTTCGAACTTTGAAAATTGATGTGTTTATTTTTCAAAGCAATAATGATTTGGTTTCTATTTAAATGCTTTAAATAGGTTGTCATTTAATTATTAAATTACTTGTTTGGGCATAGGCTATTTCGGCAAGAGCTTAGGCCATTATTAAATCCTACTTATAATTGAATTGATTGTATTGAATTGATTGAGTTTTTGTTGGACTAGTTGAGTGTGTGATCAGCTGCTGGTGATGTTCACCCCTACACAGTTTGTTAAATTGCAGGAAACTTGTAGGACAAAAGAATTGTTAGCTTCATAGATGTTTCAGATAGCGAGAGATGAAGGTTTGGAAGTAGAGAGAATTCGCCAAGGAATAGCATACCAACATCACCCACATCCGAATACTCAAGTGGTGAGGAAGAGGATCTCATCATGAAAGATTTTGTTACTATCCCTTCTTACTACTATCTTTAATATTTTAGTAGAGAAATCTGTGAAATTGATTATTTAAGGATTACTTAACTATTATTTGATAATTCTATATGTTGATTCGTTTGCACCAAAAATTAGATTTTTAAATTAAAGTTTTCACTCTCACTTGGATTTTAATTTCTTATTTGATGTTTTGTTTATTAATTTTAAAACAAATGGTTTATCTTTATTTTTAGAAATTGATTTATTTTGGAAAGTGAATAAAGCTCACCATTTTACAAAGCTTCCATTTTCGGTATTACTCTGATTATTTGTTATTAAAAATGAAAAAAATTCCCCACTGTTTTTGGAGTTTAGTTGTTTAAATTTTAAGCCTTACATTGATCTTCAATCTTGGCATGTTTTTACTTAGAATTAGTGAGAGTATGTCGAGGTTAAAGACCAATGTGGCGCTGCCACATGCCCAAAGTGCTAGACCCCATTTTGGGGTGTGACAACAGATGCTATAGTTGTTGCATTGGAAAAACTATTTGCTGAATCTGGAAAAAGAATGCAACTTGTTACTGATGCAATAGTGCAAGGTAATTAATGAAGATCGCAGTGACATTTCAAATGAACTCAACAAAATGGGGCTTTCTCCTATGGAACAAATTGATGCACTGATCATCATTTTGGAAAAGCCACAGACGGACTATATCATTGTTCAAGTCATTGGATGCCAATGTCAAAGAACTGTACGTTCGCAGGATGCTTAGTGAGCGTGCTAATGGTTGACATGTGATGCTAGAGGTTAAGGGCAATGCTCATGTTTTGTGGGCTACATTCGGTTATTAGTAGGTTGCTAAGTAACTTCTTTTGAGGATGCTATAAACCGGTAATTTATCTTGTATATGGGTGTTGGTCATGTCTATTTTGTGGACTAGATTTGGTTGGTAATGGGTTGCCAAGTGACTTATTTTGCAAAGAACATATGATCAGATAGTGTCTTTGTCAATCATGCACGTTTCTTTTATGTTTAAACTTATTTATCAACTTTGAATTAATCTAAGTTTATTAGTATTGATTGTGGAATTTTATTAATGTGTGCAGTTATGCATACTATACCAGGTTGTGGAATTAATCTAAGTTTATTAGTATTGATTGTGGAATCTATTTAAATTGGTTTATTGATTCTATTACCAGGTTGTGAAATTTGTAAAATGGCTAAAAAACAAATGTAATGCTGCCAAATTTTTTTTAAGACAAAGATTTTTATAAACTATACCTACAAGTTTGATAATTAACATAGTTTATTAATTACAAAATTAAAAAAATTAGAGTTTAGTCCGGCAATGCACTAAACACAGAACAATGTTATTTAACATTATTTAGCTTTATAGTCCGACACAGCATCAAACACAGGATAACACTTAATTCAGTTCACTCCAATCCAACACTATTCAGCATAATCCATAAGAATAGTCTAATCCAATATAGTTTAGCGCACCAAAAGTAATCTTAGGGTATGAACTTGAAAAACGTGATAAAATTGAGGTATTAAATTGTAATAAACCAATTTTTGAGGAATGCTAGCCAATAGCCATGATCGCTTTAAGCGACTGTGACATCAAAACTCGATGCCACGTATATATGAAGCTTAAAAATGAGTAAATGTTTTTTATGTAAAGGATCAAATATCTAAATACTAGCTTCTAAAAAGCTGAACTAAATTAAAGCTTTTTATTTTCCTCTTTTACCCTTTTATTTTTAGTTTCTTTAAGAAATTAAGAAAGTGATTCTCGTCATACCTTCTCTTCCATTGCTCATACATAAGTAGAATCAACAAGAAAACTGGTAAACAATCAAACATCAGCTCTCCTCTTCATTCTCGTTCATACCGTCTATTCTTTTTTTTTTTTTTTTTCATCTCTTCAAATGTTGATTTTTCATAGCTTTAGGGATGTTGTGTTTATATTTATTTTCACTGAAAATTCAGGGATTTGAAGAAGCTGGGTTTCATGGATTTCTAATTTATTCGATATTCATGTGTGGTAAATAATTTCAAAGAAGACCCTTAAACCCAGCTTCAAATGCATCCATTTCCATTGAAAATTTGCTTGGATAATTTCAAGACTTTCTTTCCTGAGGTAATGAGCTTTTGAGTTGATGCTGATGTTGGATAGTAAGGTTGAAAAGGAAGGAGTAGTGGAACCTGTTGTAGATGAATGTCAGTTCAATCTATCGTTATTGGATTTGATCTTTCGTTCTCTAGCAAAAACCAAATTTTTTTTGGAGTTTGGTTGCCACTTTTTATTTTGGCTTATTACTATTTTTGCCCCCTGACATTGTAATGAAATCTCAATTCACCCCCTATCATTTTAATTATCTCAATTGACCACCTAATATTACAACCCTTGTTTCAATTGACCCCTTAGGCTCATTTCTGTTATGACTGCCGTTAGGAACGCCTACGTGGCAGGACATTTTGGTCATTTCGACCACTCAACACGCTACTTTTGCCACATAGATGCAAAATTAGGATCCACCCTTGCCACGTAGACAGAAAAATAATAAAAAAGAATAAAATATTTAAAAATTGTTTAAAAAAAATAAAATAAACATAAATTAAAAAAAATAAAAAAAGCCAACTGCCATCCTTCCCCCCTCTCCCCTGCCTCCAAACCCTCATCCCTCCCCCTCCCTTGCGTCCACCACCCAACCCACTCACCTCCCTCCCAATCTCCGGCCACCAGGTACCTCATCCTTCGGGTCGGCAACCCCCCAACCAGCCTTCCAGCTGCATCTCTCTCTCTCTCTCTTCTCTCTCTCTGTCACTCTCTTTCTCTCTCTACTGGGAGCGACACCGGCATTGAGCTCGTCCTTGGGTGGGTGGGTAGG
>JAOTQX010035377.1:0-20030 GCA_026122645.1 Dryas alaskensis | reverse complement strand
TTGGATTTAGAGCCTAGTTTCCTGATTTCATTAGGTCTTTTAAGCTAAGTTTACTTTATGTCTTCCTAGTTAACTAAAGTTTATTGTTTTCCTAGTCAGTTGAGGCATATGTTTTCCTAAATAAGTTTAAACCTCAAGTTGTAAAAAACAGTTTTGATGCATTATATTTTTCTGAGAATTCAGATTCTAGAGTATTGTTACTTACTAACTTTCTAATTTTTGTTTCCTAGTTGGATTTAGAGCCTAGTTTCCTGATTTCATTAGGTCTTTTAAGCTAAGTTTACTTTATGTCTTCCTAGTTAACTAAGGTTTATTGTTTTCCTAGTCAGTTGAGGCATATGTTTTCCTAAATAAGTTTAAACCTCAAGTTGTAATAAACAATTTTGATGCATTATATTTTTCTGAGAATTCAGATTCTAGAGTTTCTCTTAGGTTCCTAAACCCTGGAACTCATCTATCCACGTTCCTTATTTGATCTAATAGCCTTTTTCTCTCTTTTTCTCTACTGTTTGTTGCTATAAGTTCTCTCTACTTTACATTTTTGCCCAATTACTGCAGCAAGACTGCTCAGCCTTTGCTCCTGTGCTGCATCACTTCCCTTTCCTCATTTTCCTTCTTCAAGTTAATCAAACCATTGCAATGGTGTGTACTTCTACCAGGAAAGAGATTATGATCTACTTTGTGGTCTTAAAATATCTAAAAAGGTAGCCTTAACAAATGCACATGACGCCATGATTATGTGCACCATGATTCTTAGATAGCAAATTACTACTATACTATTCTAGAAGGCAAAGCCTAAGACTAAAGATATAGACCTTATGAGGACAATGCCAACAAAGACACCCTAAAAAAATTATAGGATTAAAAGTGTCTCTGGTAGCCATTGGATATGTTAGGTTCTAGGATTCATTATATTGGTGCATTAATAACAGTGTACCATTCACAGTGCTATCAATGGTTCACAACCTGAAATTTATCCGTTCTTACTTCTTGCTATATTTCATCTCAGACCCATAATACTTCCTTGCACCCTTGAAACCATAAAGCTCCAACATTCTTCCTAACCTAGCAAACATTTATCCATCAAATGGTTCTTATTGTGTGCTGCCAAAATTTCCTGCAACCTGTTATAGTTGCTGCAACTCATAATCTTTAAACCCAAAATGCAGATGAACACACATTCACATTATGGAAGATGTCAAAGCATAGCAAGCATGAGATCAATATACCATAAATCCCTACACATGATCAATATGAAATCACTCATGAAAATTCTAAGAGTCGCTTTCTGAAAGAATGGAAAGCATCTCAATGCAGGAAGGCAAAGAGTTATACAGATAAAATTTAGCATTTAAAACCTGCATATTAGTTGTTGCATTGTCCTAAGGTCTTACTAATTTCTTTCACAGGAGAACCTTGGAAAATTAAATAAATTTTGGGAAGTCTAGTTTCTTTAAATATAGATCTCCAGTGGAAAAATCCTAGAATTATTCCAGGATTAATTTTGGCAATGTAGAATGTCATGTAGCAAATAAAAAGGTTCATTGAGAGTAATACAAACAGGGTTTAGCCTTTGAAGGCTGCATACAATTTGTTGCACTGTATTTGTCCTAAGGTTTTATTTATTTTTTATTTTGTCACAATAGAAGCAGGGAAATGTTTTTGGGAATTCCAGTTGCTTATCCTAAACTCCTGGACAGACACACACACACACACACATGGGAAACTAACATCCGGGAATTATTTCTGAATTAATTTTATCGAGCAGTTGAGAAGTTTTTCTTGGAAACAAATAAAAGGGTCCATCATCAAACAGTAGTGTTGTTACTACAATGGTTTTGTGATAACAATAGCAAGGCAAGGAAAGGTTACTTCTACATATTTTTGTTGTAGCATGCACCCATGTAGCATAATGACTATGTAGTTTTGTATCAAACCATGTGCACTTTTCAAATAACCTAACAAGAAAATGGTAATGCCATACACTAATAAGAAAACTCGTTCCTTTCCTATGCATGAACAAATAGTCTATCCAAAAGTTTAGTGCTGATCCACTTACTTCGTCAATATGAGATTGAAGTGTTGCTATATGATTTCTCCTTCCCTCAATCATAGCAGAAAGCTCACTTGACTGTTGCTGAAGGGAAATCAACTCATCCAGTTTTGCCACAGAATTTCTCTTTATATCATCCAAGTAGGAGTCAAGTGCAGGCTTTAATGTTGATTTGTAGTCAATCCCCATCACCTCAGCTGGTGTAGATCCCTTAGCATTCAATGCATACTGAAAGCCATTACCAAGTTTCAACCTAGTACCACCAAGGAGAGACCAATTGCATCAGAAAGATTAATAAATTCATTAAAATTGGTGGAACTGTCAACTGTCATTAGCCAGCAAGCAAATTAGACAAATATGAATCATTTAATAAACTAGTCAAACAAACTTAGAATACGCCATTTTAAGTTCATTTATACAATGAATATAGTTAAAATTAAAGAAATAAGAGCTAACAGAAATTTAAAAAAAAAAAAAAAAAAAGACAAAAAAAGACAAAAAAAATGGAAATTACGTATGAATCATTTAAAAAACTAGTCAAACAAAATTAGAATACGCCATTTTAAGTTCATTTATACTATGAATATAGTTAAAATTTAAGAAACAAGAGCTAACAGAAATAAAACTAGACAAAAAAAAATGGAAATTACTTATCTCAATTCTCAACTTAAAGCACTTGTGAAGAAATAGCTACAAAATGGGGAAATCCATCAAAATGCAACCATGGTAACCTTCGATTTTAACACTATGTAAACAAATATTTGTAAGGTATGGAAGGAACCAAAGATCTCTTTAGATCGAAAAGAGTAAGCAAACAACTTCAAAGTACTGCCCAAGGTAAAGAGTTTGATGGGTTCATGAACAATTGGATCGACTTGTCATTGTCATGCTTTATGAAAGTTAATGATATGCAACTCAAAAAATCACAAAACAAAACATTATGTCAAACAAAAAATACATGATGAGGAGAACAAACCTCCTCATAGCCTGGTTGGATTCCATAGCCAAAGCCTCAAGCTCCTTAAACTTATGGCTGAGCCTGGCATCAAGATCCCAAGCATTACCCTCCCACTTATTCCTTTCCACCTCCGCTTCACCAATATCCCTCTCCACAGCTTGCAATTCCCTCTTCATTCTCTCCATATCCCTCGCATTAAAAGTCTGCAATTCCACCCTCTTCCTCAACTCCTCATTCTCCTCGCAAATCCTCTTATTGTCCACCACTTTGGCCTCTAATTCCTTCTCTTTCCCCTCCAAAACCATCTCCGATTTTGTTACATTCTTCAGAAGATTCCCTATCATCTCATTGAACTTGTTCACATCCTCTTCCAACAGACACTTCTCCTTCTCTAAAGCCTCCCTCTTCGACGGCTCTGACCTCATCGCCTCCACCTTTGCCTCGAGCTCCGCCGCGTTTTGTTTCAAAACCCTCACGCTCTCGTCCGCGTTCTCCTTCTCACTCTCCAACTTGTCCAAGAATTCACGGTCCAAGGCCTCCACGGAGTCGTCGTCGCCGCGTATGTAATGCAAGTAACTCTGCAGCGCGTACTCGGACATGGCGTTGTTCTCGACAAACTGGCGCGAATTGGACTCGAGATGGTCGTTGTAGAGCACAATCTGGAAGAGCCAGTGGATGACGGCAAGCAAAGTGGGCCACTGGTGGGAGTTGACGGTGGGGTTTCGGAGCATGGACTTGTTGGGCTTGAAAGGGCATTTTAGGGATTTCAGGATGAGGGGGAGGTCGTCCTCCAGCTTCGGCGAGGAGTAGTCGAGGCGGACGAGAAGGAATTTTAGGGTTTCGGTGATTTCTTTGGCGGAGGGGATGGGGAATTTCAGAGAAACTTGGAGAGAGTGAGAGGACAAGTAGGAATTGATAGCGGAGAGTGTGGATTGTTGGAAGGAGCGGTCTTTGTAGAGGTCCAGGGTGGCGGTGGGCCCACCCATACCCACCGACGAGGGCCGGCTGCTGCTTGCGAAGCTCGCATCAGAGTCGCGCCCGCCGCCGAATTGGCGGAAGTGGTCGAGTGGCGTCGGCGGCGGTCGTGGGTTGAACGATTCCTTTGGTCGTCGACGGCTTGTGCCTCTCATTGTGTTTTCTCTCTCTCTCTGCGGAGTCCGGAGCTTTTCTTTTTGGTTTCAAACTTCGAACTTTCAAAGTGCGTCTCCCGCTTTCAGCAGTTTGTCGTTATCTTTATTATTATGAACTCAGAATAAAAGTTTGGTGTTATCGCATTCACAAAAAATGGAATTGTTTACTATACTATAATACTATTTATTTAACAATACATTCGCATAATAAGGGAAAATTTTATTCAAAGGATTTCAAATATACTTTTATTTTCAATTAAGGATCTCATTTTTACTTTGGTTTAATTAAGAACTATTAGTTTTCAAGTATTTCAATCAAGGATATTTTGTCAACTCTGTCAAATTTTTCGTTAAAAACTGATCACATGACTCGCACATGAGCAGTTTGCAGAGGCATTTATGTCTTTTTTTGCATTTATAAAATTAAAAATAAATAAATGATAAAATAAAAAAAAGTGGCTTGATCTAAACCCAGCCACCACCAATTCTCACCCTCCAATCACCACAGATCCTCACCCCCCAACCACCACCGACCGTCACCCCCCCAACCACCACCGACGACTCCCCTTCCACCACCGGCGATCCCCCCTCCAATGTCGGTGATTGTCCCATCTCTCTATCTCTCTCTTTCTTCTCTTTGTATCTCTCTCATTCTCTCTCTCTATGTTGGGCACGAACGTCGCCGGACCCAAGGGGTGCCAACGGCTTCACCAACTTTGAACTGAGGGTTGGCGAAGCCGCTAGCACCCCTTGGGTTTGGCAGCGTTCACACCCAGTTTAGAGAGAGAGAAAGAGAGATGGGGCAGTCGCCAACAGTGGAGGAGGGAGTCATCGGTAGTGGTTAGGGGGGTGACGGTCGGTGGGGGGTGAGGTCTGTGGTGTCTAAAAGGTGAGAATCGGTGGTGGTTGGGTTTAGATACAGTCACTTTTTTTTATCATTTATTTATTTTTAGCTTTATTTTTCATAATTATTTTAGTTTAGTTTTTTAATAATTATTTTAGTTTTATTTTTCAATAATTATTTTAGTTTGTTTTTATAATTATTTTAGTTTTTATTTTTTATAATTAATTTTTAGCTGAAATGATGATTTTAATGCTTTGCACATAACCAATTTTTTATGAAAATTGTAACAGAATTGACAAAAATCATTGATTGAAACACTTGAAAAATAATAGTCTTTGATTGAAACAAAGTGAAAATGAGATCCTTAACTGAAAATAGGGGTATAGTTGAAGTCTTTCTGCTAAAATTTCCCCTAAAAACAACTTAGATAAAAAAGTATAGCAGTAAAATACAACTATTAAAATAAAATTTAAAAAATAAAAATAGACACCTCACCACCTAAAAACATGGTGGAGAAAATGATAGGAGGTTATAAAACAATGAGAACAAGATAAAAATAACACGATAAAATGCCAATTGACACATGGTTATTATAAAGTCAAAAGACATCTTTTTGTGTTACAAGCTTCACAAAAATTGAGAACGCATGAGATACCAAATAGTCAAATATATAAAACTAGCCTAATAAAATGAGGGTACAAATGTAAACTAACTTAAGCCATTAATTAGGTGGAGAGAGTGGGGAGTTATAAAACTAGTAAAGCTCTCACATTTTAAAAAAAAAAAATAACTAGTTACATTAAAAAGAGGGGAAAAAATTGAAAAGCTTACAAAACTAGGGACATTGCATAATCACATCTCAAAAATATCACTTTTTATAGGGCCAAATTTAACTTTTGATATGGGTAAATGACCTATCAAAAAAACAATGCTTGCCTAAATGGCAAAAAAATAGTAGTGCACGGTCTCTCTAGAGAGTGGGGTCTAGGGTTTTCGCTCTAGTTGGTATGTCTTAACTTTTGTCTTGAGAGGTTTACTTTGTGTGTTGTCTTTGGGTTTGGGCTAGGATCTTTCTTGGGCAATTGCGTTATTTATTTTGTCGGCATAATCTTGTTCTTGCTTTTGTCAATTAGGGTGTGGTTAATTGTGTTCTCTATGGATGTGATTGAACGAAAGTTTAGGGTTAGTTTTGACAGAGAAGGAGGTTGTTGTGGATATGCGGAGAAGGGGGTTGGATTTTCATTTGTGTTTGGTTGTTACGGTAGTCATGAGACATCATTTTAATTTGGATGCATCTTTAAATCTTTTTTTTTAAGAAGTTGTGGAAGGGTAGTACAGGTGTCTCTATTCGCAAGGTGGTTGAGAAGCGTTTTCCTAACTAATTTGGCTTTGTGCGTGTTGGAAAATTAACTATAGGATTGATCATAATATCACATATTATAGAAAATGCAGCGGAAATTAACAATTAAAATTTTTTTGATCAAACCATAATCTAAGATACGATCACATGCATATATGAAATTCAATACATGAACAAGGAATAAAGAAGTACCTTCTTTTGTTCATCAATGGAACTATGCTTGTCCATGATGGCTTCTTTCTACCTTCAGATTCATCTTAGGCAGAACAACCAGAATATTGGTAAACTTATTCAATTATAATTTGATATATCCTTTTGTCATACAATAAGGCATGGAAACTCTTTTTCAATCCCCTATAAATGTTCATATGTCTAGACATCTTCTAACATATGTTGTTGTTTTCTGAGAACTAATTATTACAATTAAATTATAAGTTTACTCGCAAGTGCACAAATCGCATAATAGCAAAGGGTGCAAAGTACAAGGTCGATCTCACAGCGAATGGATTAAATACCAATAAAACCAATTTAACTTACAAATTAGAATCACCAAACACACACACATGGATAGGGGGTACGTGTTGTTGGGGTCGAATCACACACAACACAAACTCACACACATACTTGTATATTCTTGCAGTATGCATCGTTGGGGCTTCATATTCTACCCTAATCATGTATAATTCAACTACTATGGTTGCAAGTAATTCAACTCAAACACATGTGATAAAATTTACCTTCCAAAAGGCTTTGATTATTCCCTTTTTAGCAATTATTCCTCTTTTTCATAACCAAGAACTTATCGGGCCTACCTTAGTTAGTTAACTATACATGTTCCCTAGAGCTTATCGACCCTACCTAGGACTATTAACCATGCAAGAGTCATTAAGCTTTGTGAGAATTATGATAAACCCATAGAGCATAGACCCAGCTAATCATGTAACCTATTAACATCTATGAAGTCTAATCATCATGAATATGTTCTTAGGATATCCACTTGTTACTTATTTAAAATTATCATCCTTGTGAGCTTATTGAATTTCAATAACATTCACTAGATGCATACATCTTTAAGGTGATCAGTCACAGACAACTAGTATGACATGTAACTAGATGATAGAAATTTATCACATGCAAGCATCAAATTAAATCACATGGACCCATAGGTCTTTGTTGTCACCACAATTAACGTATCATCCTAATTCCTAGCATTGCAAGAATAACAACTAAATCATACTCATGGAATAAAAATAAAAACTATCATTAAATAAATAAACATCCAATCCATTGTTGAAAACAACAAACTAACTAAAGAAAACAAGAGAAAAGAACTAGAGAAACCAAACAAAGGCTACGGCAAGCTTAGGAGGTGCGACTAGGCTAGGGCTCCCTCCCTCCTCCTTGTGTGTGTGTGTGTCTCTCTCTCTCTCTCTCTTTGGAGTGGAATGCTCAATTGTGAGAGAGTGAGTTGTATTTATAGGAGTAAGGAGGTGATAAGTTGTGCTAAATTTCAGATGTGGGACTTTAGGCTTTCCTTGCACCAAAAGGTAGAATCTTCCATGAAATCTGCGGCATAGCTCAATAGGGAAACTAGAGCAACTAGGAAACCTCATGCTTTGCAACTAGGGCTGGTAAAGGGTCAGGTCGGGCCCATATCGGCCAAACAACCGACCCACCCATCCAACCGAGTTTGGCCATTTTCTAACAACCAACCCGACCATTGTGGGTTGGTTGCGAGTCGGGCAACCGATAAAGTCGGTATAAGTCGGGTCGATAATGGTTTAAACCAACCTTTTGTTTTTTTCCAAGCATATTCCTAAATTCCTAATAAATTACCAAATACAATACAGAAATACTCAATACAAACCAGTCTAAAAGAACTGAGAGATGAGAGACCAATACCAATACCAATAATAAATTACCAAATACCAATACAACCTCACACCCACACCAATTCTCAGTGCCAAATTCCCTGCAGATCGGCAACAAAGAGAACTGAGAGATGAGAGACTAAGAGGGATGAGATAGACCTCCCCGCCGCGATCTGCGATCAGTGATTCCCCGCCACGAAAGACCTCTTCGCCGCGAGAACACTCATCATCTCCGATTATCCTCAACAGCCCGTGCTTTCTCGACGAGTTCTGCCAACTCGGACTTGGATATCCACTCAGTCATCGCGACAACATCTTTGATGATGAGAGCAAATGATGAGAGATGAGAGATGATGAAAGCAGATGATGAGTGATGAGAGATGATGAGAGAAAATGAGAGATGAGAGATGTTTGATGAAGTCGGAGAGAGAGAAAGGCAAAGTGAATTAGCCTTAGGGCTGGGCTGCCTAATTAGGCTTCCTAAACACACACACAGCCCACAAGCTTCTTAAAGTCAGTTGTTGGGTCGGTTGTCGAGTAACCGACTTTAGCTATTTTCACAACCACCAACAGATCCCACTATATTGAGTCGGATTGGAACAACCGACCTGATCGACCTTTATGGGTCGATTGTCGGTTGCATATCGGCCATGAAAACTGGTTGGTAAAGGGTCAGTTGTAGGGTAAAAACCAACCCATTCCCACTCCTACTTGCAACTTGCGGCACCTAGAAGCTTCCAAACCTTGGAAACTTGCAACATCACCATGGGCTTTAGAGCCATGCGCCACTTCCTCTTGGGCTTTGTCTTGTATGCATGCTCCCTTAAGCGCACTCTTCAATGCTTGCTTGTAGTAGCGTACAACCACTTCAACTCAATGTTGAAATTGAGAAAACTTATATTTGTTTTTAGCGTTACCCGAAAAAGTAAATACATATTTTTCATAGGTTTTTTCATCTTTGTTTCTTACCTACCGCTATTGAGTAAATCAATACCTATCTAACTCTCCCTTCTGCCCTATCTTTTCAAATAGTGCGAGAATCTAAGTTTTCTAGATCAATATGGATAAGGCGTAGAAACATCAAATACTGGAACAAACATGATTTCAGAGTTTGTGTTTTTTAAGCTTAGATGGTGTTATTGACAGGATCGCCCCCAGATTTCACCCTGAAACTCGGACGGGTCCTGCGGGATCCAAATTCAAGGAAAATTCTACCGAAAGTTCGGCAGAACCCCCCCTGAAAATGGACTAACCCAAAATTTATAAAACCTGTAAGAACACTTCTAAAATTAATAACCGCCTCTACCACAACCAAAAAGGGTCTCAGACCCAACAATTACAAAGAAAACCACCTTAAAATTTAAGTGTGGTTATCAGAGCCACTATTTTGTTACAATGAATTTTTTAAAAAATTAAAGTAGCGCCTACAGGGTCCGAGTAAGAAAATGGACGTTAATGCCTCGACGTGATTGGCTCGACCACCACCAAAGCTACTACCTGGGGGGGAAAATTTAGACAAAAAAAATATGGAAATGGTGAGAGAAGTCAGTGAGTGGACATATTTATGGAAACGAAAACAAAGGTAAACTTTCTGTTGAGAAAATCCTTCAGAACCACGTTTAGCTCTAAGACCTCACGTCACTCTTTGAAATCCCCTAGTTTTAAAACCACAAAGTTTATTTAAACTTAAGAAATCAAATAAAACAATATATAATTTCTCAAGATAACAACTTTCTAAAATAAAAGAACCATAAAAGCATCGTAACAGCAACCTTGATAAAATTCAAAAGAATTCCTCACTTAAATTCATATTTAATAACTTTTGAAGATAACCATTTAATTACCACCATACTTATACCCCGAATAACCTGGCCATACACCTGTGCGGAATTCCTGTATCGCACAGGCAGACAATATCCTAGCCATACACATGCGGGGAGTAAAATCCATATACGTGTAGGCAATCCTAATCATATGTGCACGCAGAGCGGCCCCCAAATGGCTAAGCATCCCGACACACGGCCCAAAGCCTATGTGTGTGCCGTGATGGGTCCCAAAGACCTACCCAATCTGATAACCTGGAGGGTACTGCAACGGGTGGTTTGAAAACCATTTTTCACAACCAAATCATAGATCATTTTTCCACCGAAAATAAATATCATTGTACTTCCCAAAAGAAACTTAAAATCCATAAGCCAACATACATAATTCGAATCAAATTCAATATACATAAATCAAAATAATACTTTTCGACAAAACCGAAATATTAAATGAACCTTGTATATAAAAATGAGAAACTAAATTCCTTTCCCCAAAGCCCAACAACTCACTAAACCAACATGTAAATATTTGATTTAAAAAACTTATTTGTGAACACATTTGAAATCCAAGATCCATCGCCATTGCTCAAATCCCAAATCAATTCAAGATATCATGATTAATAAAATTAATAAATTTCTATAATGTTATTAGAAGACTCAAAAATCCACTCGGATTTACTAATTCTCAATTAAAACTCAAGATAATCAAATAAGTAAATTCATAAAGTTTATAAAATGCTTTTAAAAACAAAAGTCCACTCACAGTGAGAAATCTAGCTCCAATCCTCCACCGGATCGTCACGTGCCTCGGTAGTGTCACCTTAAAGTAAGTTTGGATGGAGGCTAGAGGTGGTTGAAATCCAGCGAGACAGAAGTGGGTTGCAGCTGGAATTTCTGTGTGCAGGGGAGCTGCCCAGCGAGGAGGAAGGTCGGGCTAAGCTGGTCGGCCAAAGGGGCGAGTCTAGGTGGCCGAGTGGGTCAACGCTGGCTGGTTGTGGTGGTGGCTGGTCGGCGTATGGTGCGCGTAGGGTGGGTTGCACTAGAAAGAGAGAGAGAGAGAGAGAGAGAGAGAGAGAAGAATGAGGACGAAGAGATAGAGTGGGCTCGGGGCTTTGGGTTGATGGGTGGTGGTCAGCGGCGAGAATGGTGGTGTTGACTGGTGTGCAAAGGTGGTTGCAGGCAAGAGAAAACACAGAGAGAGTGCGGGGAGAGAAGGAAGAAATGAAGGGAGAGAAAGAGGGTATGAGGTTTTTTTAAAAAATTTGAATTTTTTTTTTTTAAATGGGCCTTTCTAGAAACACCCTACAAAAGTAAAAGTCTAAAATACCCTATACTTTAAACGTCCTTAACCCTTTATTTGAAACTCCGATGAATACACAGTTCACGTCTACGAGTTCATGGGTTCAACACTTACCCGACGAAACCAAATTCACAACCAAAAACCCAATAGATTAAATTTTTATTTTTATTTTTTTAAAATAAGACTTGGGGTCAGGTCGTTACAGTTATGGGCATAACTATAGAACAATTCAACTAGCAACATAATAATAGGTACGTACTTCATTCCATACAATCATATGAAACAACGTTCAGCACAAAATTGTCAATTATATATTTTCAATTTTCAAATAGTTCGTTCACATGATACTAACATTGTATTCCTTTCAATATATCCATCTTGTTCCTTATTTTAATTTCAGACATATGCAGTGGACAAAAAAAAATTAAAGTATTGGTGGAGCGAGGGAAGTCATTAATATGTTGGTTGTTTTGGATCATACAAGTGATCACTCCAGTGAAAATGAAATTAATTTATAGTGATTATGTATATATATACTTTTGATTCTCAAATTATGTACATTGTTGGTATGATATGATATTTTTGCTAACCATTGTTTAATATAATCAAAGTAACATAATTGTTTCTGTTGAATGCTTCGAACTGATTCCACTCTATGTCAAGGGTCGAAGGAGTCATTTTTAGGACACAATTTTGTTGCCCATTAGTATATGCATGTCCACAAGAAGATATATATATACTTGTATGGTTTTTGGCTACATTAATTGGTCTTGTCTTAAATCATCACTAGTCAGTGTATTATCAAAAGATACGGTTATCAATTCACTTTAGGTTGTTTGTTTCAAGTGGAGGGATTCAAAATTATTGATGAACTTTTTTTATTCTATAGGTCTGGTGGAGCTTGCAGCAGGAGGAGTATCTATTGCTGAGGAAGATACTATATTTCCACTGGTCAGTGTTCCAACTTCTTCTGTTGCTGAGGAAGATACTGTTTCAAAACGTAACCTTAAGTCAGCAAAAGGTGAGAACTTGGAAAGAAGTTCAGACATGCAGCTTGATGACATGGGAAAAGGGGCTTGTGGTAGATGATGATGCACTTGAGGGCATGAAAAATGTTGTAGCCAAAGAAAATGGTTAGGCTGTGGAAAAGTTTACACCCCAAAATAGTAAGATGAAAGAGTGGTTTTCTGAGAATGTTAAGAATGAAATCCGTAGCAGAAAATGTTAAGCCTGTGAATACAGAGAAAAATGATTCTAAGAACAGTGATCCACAAGGAAATGGTACCTCTCTCTCTTTCTCTCCCTCTCTCACTCACTCACTTATTGACTCACTCACTCTCTAGCTCTCTGACATATATGCCAAGAACTCAAACATCAATGAACATCTTAAATAATATTATCACTCTGAAATTTAGTATTGGTGATTTTCTTAATCAGATTCCAAAGAAACTGTGAAATTTAGTTGTCCTTTTGTTCTTATGAGAGACAATAACATGGCCAAAATAAAGAATTAGAGGA
Source organism: Dryas alaskensis (assembly GCA_026122645.1). Lineage (NCBI taxonomy): Eukaryota > Viridiplantae > Streptophyta > Magnoliopsida > Rosales > Rosaceae > Dryas > Dryas alaskensis. The sequence goes on along the minus strand of JAOTQX010035377.1, from coordinate 7,176 downwards.
AGGGATGAGGTAAAAAGATAAGGATTTACCCTCAAAACTCGGAAAAGGAAGCAGCATGACCAAGCGATCGGCGGTGAGAACCGAGCGTTCGAATCATGTGTGCATGTTCGTTGGTGACTTGGTGCACACCTGATCGAATATATATATATATATATGTACCAACCCAGGTATTAGTACAATTGAAATGTACCTATATATACTTTTTTTCTTACTTGTTTGATTATTTTTCATTTTGTAGGTTATTGCATTTTTTTTTTATATTTGTATAATTTAAACGGATATTATCTTTTATTATTTTAAATTATAAAACCTTAAATCTTTTAATTAAAAAATGTAAAAATAAAAAATGTCATAACGGATATTATTTTTTATAATTTTTAAAATTAATTCATATAATTTTAAGAGATAATATGAGTCAAAATGTTTTAAAAAGTCTATTTTTTGAATAATAGCCTAAAAAATTAATTGAAGTACAAATCTAAATGAGTGCCGCTATTCGAATCTAATTTTTTATTAGTAGCTCCAACATAATCTTTACACCCACCTTCATTTTAAATGATGTTAAAACTTATTAGAACACCCAACATGTTTTCCTAAACTACCCTTACTAAAACCCAACAATTAAACTCAACATCAGAGCCAACAATTCTACTTAACACACTCAATAAACACGCCCAAAACCCAACACCATCACCACCACCTTCCAACCACAACGACATCACCACCGGAAATCAGCCCTGCAGCCGCCCCCCTCATCACCACTACTCTCATATTTCTATGCAGCGAGCAAGTATAAGATGGCAGATACGCTCACATCTGATCCAATCCCACAATCCAGAGATAAAGAAACTAAAGCCAACCAAAAAAAAAACCCAATACACCAAAAATTAAGTGTGTTTGGGAATTGGGATTATCGAAGTGGAGCTAATAATGATGGGAAAGACTATGAACAAGAACATGATTAAGCTGAGAAAAAAGTGGGTTGTGTTGGGTTAAGTTGGATTTTGCAAGGGAGATTCGAGAAGACAACAATATATTAATATATGAAGTTGGGATTTTCTACCTCTTGTGTCTGGGATTCTAAAGTTGTTTCTTTTCCCTTAATACTCAGATGGTATTGAACTCTGTAGATGAAAGTTTAACTCTATATCTGCGTAGAGACCAGGGAGAAATCATAAATATTTTTGGTTTTGTCAACTTTGTTCACTCAATATAATTAAGTTAATTATTATTAAAAATTTTAAATTAAATGTTTGTCTTAATAGTCAATTTATATTAGGATAAAACTAGAAATGAATATTTGATTATATTGTTGGGGCTGCTCATAAAAAAAATTGGGTCCGAATAGCGGCACCCAATCTAAATTCCTATATGATTTTAGTGTAAATGACCCTCTAAAATTGGACCTACTTCAATTTTTTTTTGGCCATGACCTACTTCTAATCAAGGAGGAAAATTTCGTTTTTTGGGGAGGGGGAGATTTTATTCAAACTCCATCAGTTTTTCGGAAATACTTCGATGATTTCGGCGAAATTTTGGGTGAAATTTCGCTTGCTTCTAACGTGCATGGTTAGTGTCTTTTTGGGAGAGATTAGCAAAATTTCGGCAAAATTTTGTTTTTTAAACAACCCTTTTTCCATTTTTAGAGAAGATAGAGGAGATCTGGGAGGGAGGAGAGAGAAGAGAGAGGAGATCTGGGAGAGAGAAGAGATCGGGGAGGGAGAGGAGATCTGGGAGAGAGGGAGATCGGGGAAGGGGGAAGAGAAGGAGGAAGGAGGAAGAGATGGGGGAGGGAGAGGGAGGAGAGAGAAGATATGCTTCTGGTGTCTGTGCAATGGGCTGGGAGCCTTGGAGAGGGAAATGAGGGGAAGAGGAAGAGAGAGTCACAGGTGGAAAAGGGGAGGAAAAGGAAGGAAAGAAAAAAAAACAGGAAGAGAGAGTGATATGTTTATAAATTTACATCCTTTTATATTCCTCTTACTTAGTTTTTGTGAGTTCATTTGATTAAAAGCTTTAAATTTCATTTAGTTTTGTGTTTTTGGCTTCCGAACAATAAAATGAGAAATTTCACCATTTATTCTCCTTAATAGATTTTGACATAAATCCAATTGGAGATAAAAGCTAACACCTTGAAGTTATTCCAGGTTAAATTTCGTGACATTTGAAGACTTATAAGGCTATGATTAATGGGTGAGAGTGAGAGTGAGAGTGAGGGTGAAAGTTAGTCTGTACTCTCAGTAGTTGATTAATGGGCCGAAGGTTGAGAGTTAGAGTAACAGAGGGTAATATTTGAGAGTGATCTATGCAAAACTTGAGAGTGAGAGTTTGAGTGAGAGTGGGGTCCACCGAATAATATCACATGTGGATGGGGATAGCTGAAAGAGAGTGGGGTGGTGAAAATCCTTCCCAGCCCTTCTGTCACAAATTTATTGTTGTTTTATTGTGTTGGTATTAAATTAAATGCAGGGGCAGATTTGAAAAAATGAGGAGCTGTGAAAAGCAGCCGACAAGTGACTGGCCCACGTGACAAAAGCTGACTGATGCACCATGAGGACGAGTGTGTGACACGGACGGTCAAGATCCATGGACCGTTGCTAATCAACGGTCCAGATCTTCGGACCGTTGTTTTTTTTTTTTTTTAAAACAGCCCTTACACGTGGCGCATATCTGACCATCTAAATTAATTACCGTTAGTGATCAACGGCTGCAAATAAATGACCGTTATAATTAGGATTAAAAAATACCAAAAATATGTAAAAAATTCAAAAAAATTCAGAATAATTTAATAAAATTTCCAACAGCTATTTCATCACTTGTCCTAAAAATTGAGCATTCACATCTCATTTTTTTCACACATCTATCTATCATTTTCACTTACTCATATTGTAGAAAAATTTTCTTTGCAATTTCAATCATGGTAAAGGGTCCCAATTGGTCCAATAGTGAAGAGGTAGCTATAGTTGAAGCTTGGATGAAGCTTTTTGAAGATTGTGTTATCGGCTCTCATCAAAGAAACACCGACTTTGGGTGCAAAGTGTACGATGAATTTATTCGGAATTATCCTCAAGCCCTGACTCATGGACGACAACTTGGGGCGGTCCAAGCTCACTTCAAGAAGATAGGGCAGCGGAACGATCACGCACTAGCAGGCAATCACAAATTGATGTGGTGACTTTTTTTGGTTAATTAAATTCAAATATCTTTGTTGGCCCAAAAAAAAAATTTCAAATATTTTTATACCATTTATTTGTTTTTATTGATTTGTTTTCATGTTAATAGGTGAGCTTTGCCAATGCACGATACCAAGAACTCGACAAGAGGAACCGTTCTTTTGGTTGGCACCATTGTTTTTCCAAGATGCAACACTTTGTGAAGTGGCAACATGAGAATGCCGACACCCCCATTGATGCTGATACCGATGACGCGGTTTGATTGAGCACGATTGAAGATCCCCCGGCCTTTCAAGCACTTGCCGGAGCTCGCTCGAGGCCACCTGGCATAAATAAGTCAAAGAAAGCCAAACACGATAGTGCGCCATTTTCCGAGGGTTACACCCACCTTGTCGAAGAAGCGCGGTCATTGTCGAAACAACATGAGCAATTCATAGGGCGGTTTGACGATCGAAAACAAAGGCAAAAAGATTTTATCATTATGGGCAAAGACCTCAACACCACGTTCGGAGAACAACGAGCGTTTTGGGAGGCACGACAACGTGAAGTTGTGGCAAGATGTAATTCGACTGGTGCAACCTTGGCCACTCATGACACATCAAGCTTGGGAGGGTACCATCCTAACACCGACTTTTCACAATTGGACTAAAATGTATTTTTAAGTGCGCTTTAATTATATTTGTCGTCTACTTTATTTAAGTGTGCGTTTTAATTATGCTTGTCGTCTACTTTATTTAAGTGTGTGTTGTATGAATATGTGTGTACTCTTTGTCTTGTACTTTTATGAATTTTAATAAATTATCCTATTATTAAATGTCACGTTTCTAAGTCATGACCAAGCATTGAATCCCTTTAACAAGACAAGATGATAAGATTTCGATTCCTTTAACATTTCCAAGACAATGAGCAAGCATCAGATTCCTTTACGTTTCCTAGATGATAAGCTTGCTTTTGAAACGTTTATGTTTTCAAGATGATAAGATTCTGATTCTATTAAATTTCACTTTTAATCTAGTCCGTTGGATTGTTATCTTTGATTCCACATGTTCCTCTATAAATATGATGGATGTCTTCTACCAATCACATGTACCTCTATCTTTGATTGTTTTCTTTTTATTTCACTTTCATACGATTCAATCCCACTAATTTTCAGGATTTCTTCTACCAACGAGTTCGACAACGAGTTCGATGACTCGGATGATGAGATATTCTTGAATCAAATGGTGCTATTTCGTCAACAAATCACAAATCTCACGACGACGTGTGTCATGGGTGCTGCAACTGCTTATCAACAGCAAAATGAAGAACCACACCGATGAGGCACATCAAACCCAAGACGCCAAATAAATCGAGATCGAGAAGTTGGCCACAATCTTATAATGACAAACTACTTCACTCATGACGCTAGATTTACTGACGAGATGTTTCATCGGCGCTATCGGATGTAGAAATCTCTATTCCTAAAGATGCTTCAAGATGTGTGCAACCATGATGACTACTTCCAGCAAAGACAAGACGCTGTTGGAAAATGGGGATGCACGCAAGAGGTGACTTCAATCATGAGAATGCTCTCCGTTGGGTACTCAGCCAATGCACCAGACGAAGGATTCCAGATTGCCCAAAGCACAGTGCTGCAGTCTTTAAAGAGGTTCATAAGAGTGATTCCAGAGATATGGAGCGGAATACCTCTGCACCCCAACAGTTACTGATCTTCAACGGCTGTTGCGTAGGGCCAACAAACGAGGATTCCCAGGCATGCTCGGGAGTCTAGATTGTATGCATTGGGAGTGGAGGAATTGCCCTGTGGGACACCAGGGGACATATTAGGGGCATTATCACACCCCAACAGTGATACTCGAGACAGTTGCAGGGTACGACACGTGGATCTAGCATGCCAACTTTGGTTGGCCTAGGAGCAACAACGACATTAACGTCTTAGATGGCTCGCATCTTTTTGATGCTGAAGAGCAGCAGTGCAACCCTCAAGTAAGATACAAAGTCAATGAGAATGAGTACACAATGGGGTATTATCTAGTGGATTGGATTTACCCCAAATGGGCCACGTTGATCGAAACAATATCGAATCCGGTATGAGATGCTAATAAACTATTTGCAAAGTATCAAGAGTCCTACAGGAAAGATGTTGAGAGGGCGTTCGGGATTCTGAGGGCAATATGGGAGATTCTTAAAAAACCCGCCAAAGGATGGAGCCTTAATGATCTCGGTTATATTATGAAGACGTGCATAATTATGCACAATATGATCATTGAAAACGAGCGGCCAGAAAACGAAGATGATGAATCAGATGATGATGTCGACCACGTTGACGAAATGACCGCCCAAGCTGTGTCACGATATGAAACTTCAGCAGGGGCGGAGGTGAAGGTTATCGTCCATGTCATGTGGTGGAAAGACTTTCTCGAATGAGATTAATTAGGTCAAGGATGATCCACGATCGTTTAAAGAAAGATATGGTAAAGCAACTCTAGATGCGCCAAGGAAGTCGCGCCCACGCACGACGCCAACGTTGAACGTCGACGTTTTATGTGTGTCAATTGTGTTTGTCATTTATGTGTGTTGCATTTTGTTTTATATCGAGTTTCTGATAAAGCACCTTTGTGTGCATATTTGTGTTTGTTGTTTTGTATCGTATCGTGAAATGAAATAAATTATGTTGTGTTTAATTTTCTTGTTTTATGTTAGTGAAATGAAATAAAGGTATTGGAATCAAATATCTGACTTGACATGACACAACCAAGCCAATGACAAGACCATACACTGACTTCATCCCATTGAAATATAACTATTGATTCACATGTGGGATTCGAGTATCTGAGTAATCCATCAGGGTATCCAATGGGCAAGCCATGCTATTTTCCTCTATAAATATCAAGGTTTAACTGGTAGGTCAGCACATTCATATCACTATCGTTAGAAATGGCTTCCTCCTCCAGACAATCCCTTGATCAGAGCTCCAGGCGACCCGCTGATGACCCAATGAGTGACCCAAAGTGTAAGTGCAATGGTCCAGACAATTATAATTCAGATTGTGAGGTTTGTACAACATGGTTTCAAAACCAACCAATAATGCAATATTGTATGTGCAATGCTGAAGGAAAAGGACCACTGTGCCACTATTGTATCAAGCGCGATCTTAAACTCCCAATACCTAAAGACCCAGGTCCGGTTCCATGCATTTGCTGGAAAAACATTCAACTATGTGTCGATTGTGAGGCCAAACCAGATATCTCATTTTGGGGAGGATATAAGAATGTTTACGTGCACGTCTGTGATTCGCTCGAGCCCACTCGTAGGAACCAATGAAGATTGTGTTTGTTGTTTCATCCTCGTTTATTTGTTGTTGGGTGTTGTTGTTTTTAAGTTTATGTACTCGTTCCAGTTTTTAGTTATTTTAGTGTGATTTCCTTTATATGTTTGTCGTCGTTCGTATTATAAAATACAATGAATTATGTTATGTTTACCATTTTTTTACATTTCAAACATTAAAAAATATCAAACAACTTGAAATATAGAATTTATAATTTGGGCTATAAAATTATAAATCCAAATATATTCAATATTGACCTTATATTAAAGATCTCTTTAAAATAAAACCAAAGGTATAATTTTTATAAATATTTAAGTTATAAATTATAAATAAACCATCACTTAATCTAAATTAGGCTTAATTTAATTAGTTACAACTGTATTACTCTCACTTATTACTCTAAGCACTACTGCAGCTTCAGCACATATTACTATCACTCTCAGATCACAAAATCACTTTTCAAGCCATAAAATCACTTTTCAGGCCATGTATTACTCTTACTCTCACTCTCACCACTGTGGATAGCCTAATGTGTAACGACCCGACCCAAATTTTCACTAGAAATTTAAATTTTTATTTATGTTTTTAAGAGATTTTTTTCAAGGATGTTGGATTGTATTTTAAAGATTTTGGGATTTATTTTGGAAAAATAAAAAGGGTTTTGATTTAAATATTTTT
>JAOTQX010033055.1:0-10005 GCA_026122645.1 Dryas alaskensis | reverse complement strand
TTAAAAAATTTGCGGGGGGGGGGTTTGGGGGTGGCACCCCCGGCCCCGCCCCGCCCCGTTGCCATCCCTAAATACACCCCTCTAAGTGTTTCCATCAAAAAACCCGATAGACCCCAAATGTGAGACCTCGTAAAGTTTTCAAAATTAGTTTGACCCTAAAGTTATTTTTAGGAAATTATTTGAGAAATAAAAGGTTTTGGGTTAATTTTAAATTTTGTTTTAAAATTAGTTTGACTCAAAAGTTGATTTTTTATTCTATTGGGCTTTCGATTTTGACTTTGGGCCCGTTGAAAAGGTCTCGAGCCCACGAGTCCATAGACGCGAACCGTGCGTCGATCTGAGTTACGATTTGAGAGATACGAGCTTATAAAGTGAGGGGCAAACTTGTAATTTTACTTGGGCTGAGTTTATATACCCAAAATCAGAAATTTTTCTGATTTCTCTCTCTTCCTCACGCATCTTCTCTCTCTTTCCCCGTTTCTCTCTTCTGTCTCCTCCTTTCCTCCTTAACCAAACTTTGATTGGCCATAACTCTATGATTCGACCTCTGATTCAGGCGTTCTTGGTAGCGTTGGAAAGCTATTGACAATACCTTTCCACTGGTGGTCTCGGATCAGCCATCCGACCACCCACGATGGCGCAATAAGCCGCCAAAGTTGTGGCACTGCCATGATCTCACTTTTTCGGAGAAAATTGGACGGGCAGACTTACTGGGCTTTGTTCCCCTCGTCATGATGAGTCCATCCATGGTCTCCGTTCGCCCATATGATGGTCCACGATGAAGCAATGAACTCGGGAAGCCAAACCCTCACCGTAGCTTCCACCGCCGTTTTCGGCAACTTCTGGCCGTGGACCCAGTTACGAGAAACGATCCTCTAGGTATGGGTAATCTTTCCCCTATGGTGTTGCTGTTCAATTTTGAGATTTTAGGAATTTGATTTTAGGGTTTATGCCTATTTCGAATTTCTCGAATTGGACTTGAATTCAAGTTGTTTTTGTGCAATTGAACGTTTCATTATGCAATTAGGATTAATTGGAGTTGAATTGGATGATTTTCTAGGTCGTGCCGCTGCTGCCACCCGTCGGCACCGCCACTTGTGGCGGTGGGTTGGTGGTTAATTATCATGTTTCTGCCCGGCCAATTGAACCTCCAAGAGACCCTTCGAGATCGATTGGTGAGTTTTGGTGAGTTTCTATGAATTTTCTGTATTGGTTAAGGCTGGGCAGCCACCGCGTGTGGTGGTTAGCCGCCCAACTCGGCCGTTAAATGGCCAGATTGTGAAACCTACTTTGAATTGATTGGTTATCTGGTCTTAACAGGTACTCAGCTCGAGAATTATATTTCTGATGCCACTTTGGTTGTCGGATTTGAAATCCAAGCAAGGACACCGTGAAGGACATTTTGGTCCTTTCACTTGGTCAATTTCCTTGATCCTTGTGATGTGTGTGTACGAGTTAGTCGATCTCACGTGGTGGTGGTGCTAAAACACAACTTTGGGTTTTGGTTAGAATCAAGGTGGGTGATTTGTTATCCTAGTCTTGTGGTTTTGTTATTAGACATTTGTTGTCTAATTTGTTAGAATGGATTACTTGTTTAATTGTGTAAGGAGAAGTTACCTTACTTGACTCATTGTTTTAGTTATGGTGTATGAAACTTTAATTTTGTAGGTAACACCTTATTGTTGATTTGTTTAAGTTAGTGAGTTGTTGCTTAATGAAAATGAATTAGAGCATCCTCTAGTGAATTCATATAATCTGTTCGATTATTGTCTGGCTCTACTTTTCATAATCGGACATCATAATCTGATTAAATAATCATTCGGTTATTATGATGATAAAGGTTTGTTTGAAGATTATATGATTTGATTGTGTGCATTCTTGAGATGCTAGGTTGTGCATCATGTTTATGGATTGTTATATGAGTACGATTTAGTACCAAAGATGAATATTATGGCATGCTTAACTATCGAAGATGATTTATTTACTGAGTTAAGTAGTAAATGCATGATTGACCGTTCTGATCGGAATTTGATTTATTAAACAAGTCACATGATAAATTGTATTATTTTTTTTTGAAAGGTGAATCATATGTATTCAATTAATTGGAATGATACCCAAAACGGGTGTGATGACACATTAGTTGCCAATTTGCTTTGCTAATAGATCGGATTTGTGATGGCATGACTAGTTTCCAGTAATGCTCCTTTTGAACTATTTTCTATATGAATTGATATTGGCCATTTTCTTGGCATTTGACTTGTTAGTTTACAAGTCGTATATTTGTTAGTGAATTAAAATGAGTTAGGGCATACTCTAGAGATTTCACTTAAGCTCTTGTTGTTGAGTGTGTGAGACCTACTATATCTCATAATTGGATATCATAATTGACTAAATAGTTACTCGGTAAAGATAATTAATGTCTGTTAGAGAACTATTGTTTATTTGTGTCTTAATTGAGTCGTTTGAGCCGAGACACAAAGATTGGGTCAGGTTTGGCAGAGATATAAATTGATATATGATTTATTTGAGAATAGTTTATGTTAATGATTGATTGGTTTGTTGCCTATATTAATGCATGATGAATTGACATGGCAACTGACCATGATAATCAATAATTAATAAATTGATTATGTGGATGATCATTGGATATGCTGCTTAGATTGCATTAGAATTGGCATGGCATTGAGCATGTAAATCAATACTTGATAAATTGATTACACTAATGATGTTGAAGTGTTTGGACCACTGACTTGAGACAAAAGGTCACATAGCGATGACCTTGGGTTCAATCCCCTAAATCCACCGGTGGGGTTTACTTAGCGAGTTGTGGCTCCCCAGGGACGGTTGTTGTAATATATACAACCGTGTGGTTACTACTTTTAAGAGTAAGCTAGGTTGTTTTGATCTGAGGATCAAATGGTTTGGATATCTCACTACCCATTCAGTTTTTACTGACAGGGAGGTAATTGATACAGTTGATTATCAGTTAGTGTGGGTCCACTGTCATTTGTACAGATATACAGGTGTTGCTTCTTCTGCAGGTTAGATACGCATACATTTGTGTGCATGACATATAATTCATATGGCATCATGATCATTAATTGATGAATATGATTATGATATATTGATTAATAGTTAAAATTATCAATTAACTATTAAACTATATGGTGGATATATAATTTGTAATGAGCTTGAGATGCCATTACTTGTTTATTATTGATAATAATGATGATGTTTTCTACTATTTGAATGTGGTTGTTTATCAGCTTTGATATTATTTCATGCTAAATTACGATGGTTGTTGTCACTATTTATGTATATGATAATCTAGATGTTAAATTCCAGGTTTAGTGTTGCAGTGTATTTTTATATACTGTACTGCTAAGTGTTATTTGTTTATGTTTGCTTATGGGCTGGTTCATCCATACGAGCTTTATAGCTTACCGGGTTTGTTCTTTAACCCGGTGCACCATTCAACGGTGCAGTAGTTGGTTTTGCAGGTTAAGTAAGACTGAGGAAACAGTGTAGAGGAGATCTGACAATTGGTAATTCAGAAGTGGTTTTTCTCTTTTATTTGTAAAGAGTTTTGTATTTTCTTCAGTTCATTAATATTCGAAACAATTGTACAAGGTTACTATTTATTTATATAATCTTGGGAGTTGGTTTTTAATCAAAGTATTTGATTCATTTATTCCTCTGCGTAGTTTGCATTCTGATCTAACCCGGTATTTTGTTTTTAAACTCAGCCTTACATTGATTGTTTGGTTCTAGATGCGAGTTGCTGAGATTGGTAGTTCCATCTAGGGCTGAATATATGGTTAGTGTGGCGCAGTAATGCACCCGAATCTTCCAGTCCGAGGATTTAGGTCTTCACACCAAAGGTTTATAAAGATTCCTGGCCGAGCTGAACAACTCACTCGACAGGCGATAGACTTATTAGGTCTATAAATTTTTGTGCCGAGTTGACGTGCTATATATAGCCCGATGCTCGACATGATATAGACTCATCAGGTCTATAAATTCCTGTGTCGAGCTAGCGTGGTATATACAGCCCGATACTCAATATGGTACAAACTTATCAGGTTTATAAAAACCCCTGGCTGAGCTAAAGTGACTTACTACAGTCCTAGCGCTCGACAAGAACAAGGCTAAACAAGCTCTTTTGTTGGCCCTTCTTTGGTCAGCTGGGCAAACTCCTCAGTTGGCTTCTCGCTGGTTTGCTCAACTTTATCACTCACAATCGTCATCTCTTGGTTCGGATCCATTTCGAGAATAGAAGGATTCTCAGGTGCATTACCTTCGGGGACTGGTGGGACTTCTTTGCTCGGCTCAGTGGCAGATATGACCACTCCGACTTTGACTTGGTGACCAGGAACTGGGGTTCCTCTTGGCGACCATCTTGGGTTTCATCCTCGTTATCTGAGTCACCTAGGAAAGACAAGTCCCAACCTGGCTTCTTGGACAAGATCACCTCTATCAGCTCTTGGTACTCCTTATACCGAGCCTCGGCCAATTCCTTCACTCCCACGGATTGAGCCTGGCGATAAGCCTCAATAGCCCTCTACTCGGCCTCGTCACGATCAACCTGTAACTGATCGACGAAGACGCCCATATCAGTCACCTTCTGCTCTGCAATAGCCAGCTCCCTCCCAAGCTGAGCCCTCTTATCCCCTTGAGCTGCAACCTCAGGGCCCTTTATTTTCTCCCTGCCGAGCCGAACTCGGCATGGATGGCCCAGACTGGTCAATCTTTGGGAGGAAGGTTTGCATCGGCTCGGCTCGGGGTTGAACCTCAGCTTTCTTTTGAGCACCCCTTGCCCCCCTCTTCCTTAACTTGGCATCCAGATCGGCGGGATTCATCTCTCTTTCTCGACGGGGGTTCCACCTCGGTGCAAACTTGGAAATTCCACTCAAACTAATCTGGATCGAACTAAGTAGGAATTTCGTGTACAAGTGTTCAACAGGCTGGGCCCTTACCACATCGAGCTGATCCTATATCTTACCCCTTAGCTTGTACCGACCCTAAGTAACTGCAACAAGAACAAAAATGGTCAGTGTCGAACTGAGCAAACAAAAAAAAAACAATCAAATTCAAATATTTACAAGTCTACTTCAGACCTGTTCTTTTAAGCATCAATTGCCCACCTAGTGTCCTAAATGCTCTAGGGATTCAGGCTGGTGGAGGGTTGTTCGGATCGGTGAATACCCAATCCCAAGAAACAAAGAAGTAGCTCTTCTTCTAAGTCTTCTGGGATGAAGGATTCCAAGTGAACAACTGACCAGAATAAGTCTGGAAGTTGTAGAATCCAAGTTCGGTCTTTTGCTTCGACCTCAGCGAGTAGAAGCAAATCAGAAAATCCTTGTCTGGCACACACTTATGAACCTTGTGCCACAAGATATGCATGGAAATGATGATCCGATAGACGTTCGGATTAAGCTAATGCAGTTCCACGCCAATCTTGGGCAACCAATCCTGCAGAAACGTATGCAAGGGGAGCCGAACCCCATTCTCGAACATCTCTGGGTACATGGTCACCCATCCATTTGGAGGTCGGCTCGACTTCTCATCCTTGGCCGGATGTCTACTCAGCACAGAATCAGGGATACTATATCTTCTCCTCAGATCCATAAGATGAAATTATGTCTTCTCATTGGGGATATGGTCGACCTTCCACGCTAGTTCTTCATAAAAGTCTAGGTCGATTGGACATCCCCAAACCTGCCGATCCGAATTGGAGGCTTCATGACTCCAATCTCTTTCATCTGATGATGTAAGTCTCAATGGGACACTTGAGCTCGGCTCAGCATCATCATTTTCTTCTTCTTCTTCTTCTTCTTCGTATTCTTCTTTTTCACCTCCTTCATGTTCGGACTCACGAGCAGCTTCCTCCTGCTCCCGATCCGAACTGAAATTCACTTGGGAATTTTCTTCATCCCCGCATGGTCGGCACTCCTCACTAGGGTTATACCTTAAATCCGAGCTGAGCTCGTCCAAATCTTTAGACATCTCCTCCCAGTCAACTGCCCCACCAGGTGGACTTCGGCTCAGCTTGGCCTCACTGTCCTCTTCAAAGGCCTCTCCCGAGACAAGCCGATCACTCGAATCGGAAGTTGACATTCTCACAAACACCTTTTCTCTCTAAACTCTCCTACTTTTTGGATTAAAAAGTGCCTTTCACCAAGAACACTCAAGAACAACCCAGAAAAAATAGAAAAAAGACAGAGAGGAGGAGAATCACTTATTGATTTCTTCCTCCGATCACCAGATCAACCCACCCACTAGGTCACACGGCCGTCATGCCTACCACCGTACCTCGTCGGAACTCCGGACGAACCAAAAGCCACCTTCACACACGAAGGCAGATTTGAGAGAAAGGAGTTAGAAAGTTTGGAGGTTTGAGAGCTTGAGAGTTTCAGAAATGGTAGAAATGAGGAAGAGAAGGGAAGGGAGGGGGTTTTATACCTTGGACCCAAATTGATCTAGACCGTCTATTTTTGGAGCTTCAAATGCCAGATCTTGCCACGTGTAAATGGTTTGAATACCCATAAATGAAGTGACTCTTACGCTTCCCCATGGAGGCACAATCATGATCATTGTCCCTTCACATCTTCCCGAGATACCTCGACCAACCATACATCGCCACGTGTTCGAATTGGCAGGGTGCCGAACCCATACACGCCTACCACCATACCTCGTCGGAACTCCAGACGAACCAAAAGCCACCTTCACACATGGAGGCAGATTTGAGAGAGAGAGAGAGAGAGAGAGTTAGAAAGTTTGGAGGTTTGAGAGCCTGAGAGTTTCAGAAATGGCAGAAATGAGGAAAAGAAGGGAAGGGAGGGGGTTTTATACCTTGGACCCAAATTGATCTAGACCGTCCATTTTTGGCGCTCCAAATGCCAAATTTTGCCACGTATACATGGTTTGAATACCCATAAATGAAGTGACTCTTACGCTTCCCCATGGAGGCACAATCATGATCATTGTCCCTTCGCATCTTTCCGAGATACCTCAACCAACCATACATCGCCACATGTTCAGATTGGCAGGGTGTCGAACCCATCAAGATCAACATATGGGATCGGATCGGATCGGCTCAGATGTCTTTTCTCATGGATAATTTTCTCAACTTCCAACCCATCTCAGCATGCTCGGATCAGAAGTTAGCAGACTTCTGTTTGTAGATACATCCACATGGATTCAACGACCAATCACAGACCAACACGTGGCTGGTCAAGTCTCATTTCAGCTCTAACTTTTCAACGGTCAATAGTCAAAATTGACCCTCCACATCATCGTGCCAGCTCAGCAGCATTAGCATTGTGCTTTTCAGATTGGCATATACATGCTTGACCCGATATGATCTGACCCGATTCGATTCGACATTGGGATCTTATAGGAACTTAAGTGTATTTGATGATCATTTTTTCAAAATTTCAGTCACAACTGGTTTACACTTGAAACAATTGTTACATCTTCAATCCGATTGGTTCAGTCTGGCTCATCCATGTCCGATCCGATCACATATGAATTTCACATCTACATATGGGAGACATATGTGATCGGCTCGGCTCGGAATCCACCGTCATTCTAGAAGAACAACTTGAGAAGAACCGCCATTCTCGAGTACATCTGACATGACTCTCTGACAGATGGGACATCCCAGCTCCTTCTCCTTTGATCTTGTGTTCAAGCAGGAAGATCTAATCATCCTTAACCAGCAACTCAAAAAGCTTTGATCATCTCAAGTCATTATCTTCATCATCATCCAATAAAGCTTCCAATCAGGCAGATCATCCACCTTAAGTTGTTGCATATCTCTTACGGATTTTTGTATCAACAGAAGTGATGAATATTTCCCTAAATGATCGACTCTTAACAAACTGCATGTGCGACCTACACTCTGTATTAACAGAGTCACCAAACTAGGTGTTTCTGTCTAATCCATCTTTGTAAATTTGTATATTGCTTTTATGAAAATTGGTGTTTGGAATTGAATCTGATTGTGAGTGTTTTCTTTGGCCATTTTTTGATCTGTTTATGACTAAGCAATTAAATAGAATTAATTGGAATGATGAGCAGGATATAATTAAGAGCTTAACTAACCTTTTTTAAAATTAATTTCTTAGTATTAATTTTTTATGGTGATGGAAAAGACAACTTTGCCCTTTCCTTTCGAGCACGTGCAGGTCGATCACATGACATTTTTTAAACGACTGTTATGAGAAAATTAACGAAGAGTCCTTGATTACTGCTTAAGTAAATTAAGAGTTCTTAATTGGAACACTTTGAATGTCGCATTCTCAACTAAAAAACGGTGTAAAAGTCAAGTACTTTTGCTAAAATATTTCCTTTTAATTATACCCTAAATAATTAAATCCTGCTAAGTTTAAGATCAAATGGTGAAAAAAAAAAAAAAAGGCATAAAACATATGCGCGCGTGCACTCTTTAACTAAAGAACGGACGTCTTATAGAGAGAATTTTTGTATATATATGATTAAGGCTGACAATGGAAAGGGACACCAAGGTGAACTGTCATGGTCCCTACCTAGTTGAAGCCTATTATACTTTTGTAATTCATGTACATATGTGAAAAGGCCTAATTCTCTATTTAATTAGTAATAGTTCGTTTGGATGAAATAGTTTGAAATTACTAAGGAATTCACAAATGACATAATTTAAAATTATGTGATTTAAAATTTTAAAATATGCAAATTCTCTTGTTTGGATAACATGTAAACATATACAGTGAAATTTAAATACAGAATTTATAGTAGTTTTATTTTTTGATGCATCAGTTAAAAACAGTGATGGTGATGGTGGCAACAAAAAAAATGATGTTTGTGGTGAGTTGACGAAGATGGTAGGGGTGATGGCCCATGGGCGTTGAGAGAAATGGTGGCAGAGTGAAAATTGGGGTGTTGGCGGTGGTAGCGGTGAAAAGGATATTTGTTGCAAAATGACTCATATTATACTCATTGTTGCAGTTGAGGATACCACGTTCATTTTGTTTCAATTAAGAATCTCAAACTTTATGTTTGGCTCAATTAAGGGTTTCGATAAAGAAAAGTACAAATTTTGAGGGGCAAAAACGTCTCTTTGCCTCAAAATAATTATAAAAAATAAAATAACTATAAAAAAATAAAAATAGTTTGCAAAATAAAACTAAAAATTTATCCACAAACCCTCCCCACTTCCTTCCCCTCTCCGGCCACCGGCAAGCCCACCAATTTTTTTTCATTGTCCAAAAAAAAAAATCACCAGAAATACAAAACGACATTCTTCTTTACCCACCAATTTTTGCATCTTTCTGCGTTATTCGAGTTCTCCCTCTTGGCTTCGAGTTTTGACCATCGATATGTCTGAGAGTTTGAAGCTTTTAAGCTTGGCTCACTAAGAACCTTAGAGGATCTCTCTCATAGTTCAACAGATTTCTGTTTGTATTTATTGATTTTTTTCATCTTTATTTCTCTACCCAAACTCTGCTAACAACTAGTTCTTTAACAACCTTCAACAACCCAACCCGACCCGCCCCAAGAACTCGTCCCTCCATCTTCGACTTCTCGAACGACGACTCCTTCCTCGCCTCTTACGTTGACGACACATCCTTCCAACTGGTCCACGTGAAGCCCCTACCGCTGCCCAAGTTCAGCCCTGGCCAAGTGGCGATTTCGACAGCAGCGCCGTTAAAACCCTCCATGGTTAAGGCGTTGCCAATTAAAAGCGTACAAAGTAGCAAATGCTAATTTTCCACCACCGGATAAATTTTAGCTACCAAAATCAAAATACTTCATTAACATATGCATGCCTCACTCTTATGTTAAATTAGATTCAAACACATCCACATTTGTATTGTAGATTTACATAGCCATCCATTACTTAATTAAGTCTTTGAGCAACTGCCCAACGCACTCTCTCACACAATTAAGAGAAATTGCCTACCGGGCGAAAGGCTTGACAGTGCAGAGGGAAGGGTCGCCAGAGTTGGGGGCTTGCCGGTGGCC
>JAOTQX010033024.1:0-10007 GCA_026122645.1 Dryas alaskensis | reverse complement strand
AAAAAAAAAAAAAAAAAAAAAAAGAGAAGGAGAAATGGGTTAGATCGAGTCGAGGCACAGGTCAAGGGGAGAGAGGGAAACGAAACGAGCAGGTCGCCCGTGCAAAAACGAGTAAGCTATGTGCATCCCTTGAGTCAAAACGGTCGCATCAATGCGTCTTAGCCAACCACATTGCGTCAAAACGGTCGTTTCTTTCTCTTATTTTCCTAACTTCGAAAATGCATCAAAAATGGTTCGGGACTCAGAAAAATTCACCGAAAAATCTAACAAACTCATCTTAATGAGTACTAATTATCTAAAAGGTCAAAACACCAATTTGCCCTTTGATATTTTCCAAAAAATTTGGTAACTCCAAATTAAATTCTAGAAGATTAAAACACTAGAGACTCTTTAAAAATTCATAGGATAATTTTCCGAATTTCAAAAAATACAAGGTCTACACCGTTGGTCTTATAGACACAAACAAGACCTTTCCTGTGAAGGCGTGTTACTCAAAAGACCTTTTGGTCTTGAAGGAAAACAAATTTCCTTCACAAAATAAATTTTAGAAAAGCTCTAGAATTTTTGTAAAGTTTCAAGAAAATTTTCAAAATACTTATGGGAATTCACGTGCTTCACAAGTTTCACTTAAAAATTTTGGAACCCAAGAGGTGAAGGTAGCCGAACCCAAAGGAGGAGGAGGAGCTTGAAAACTTGGACCCAGCTCCAAGAGAGGAATTTGTTCAAGGTGAGACACTTGATCTTCTCTTTGTTTATTTATGTTTCCATTTCCATTTCCATGTTCTAGACAACTTGGTCCTAGGTACACAAGGAATGTCCCAATTATTTTGAAAAACGTTTTAAAATGTTGCTTCGCTCAAAATACAAACTTTGTTTTGTTAAACTATGGGATTCCATTCCTTTCATGTCTCACTAGTTCGATATCATCTATATGTATGTTGTACTACTGCCTTTGTTTGTTGTCCATATTTGTAATATAATAGCTCCTACACAACCAACGTCATTGGGTATTTTATTGTGTGATTGCATTGTTATTCATCATTAAGCCAAAAAAATTCATGCATGATACGAACTAATGCATCATAAACACATGGGTTTTCACTTGATTTTTCTGCCTTGGTGATGTGACAGCAGTAGAGCTTAGGGTGCCGACACGTGGGTAAGTCATATCTACATAACACATTGAAAATCCATGGACTTGGGCTGATTTTCGGGTTAGGCCTAAGGTATAAATGTTTCAATGTGTTTCTCTTATCCTAAAAGCAACTTATCATGCACAATTACATGAAGTAATATAGTGTAGTGTTATCCTAGCATTGATCATAGCTCTCCAGAGCAATTCACGCGCACCTATCACACAGTGATCCAAGGCTCCCGGGCTTCTAGACATTGTACAATTCGAGGTGATTCACGTCTCGTCTTATGCTGCCATCTTGTCCTCCACCACTATGCCTCATATGAGTCGGTTGTTTCTATTTTGAATAAATCACATACTATTGTACTAATATATGTTAATAATAAGATAATATTATTTTATTTACCCTTATTTCATAATCTTTATCATTCAAAACGTTGTGCATGTTTGTATAACAAATCCATTGGTTTCGATAATAGTTTTTCATCCTGCAATATAGATATTAGGAGCAAGATCAGTTTCACACTATGAAGATTGAATGGACACAAATCCTCACGCGTAGGCTCTTACCATCACCATCGAATTAGGGGAAAGTCCTTCAATCCTTAAAGGTAAAAAATGACCTTAGGCAAAGAACATTGATTCCTTATTTGGTCGCAAAAATTGTCCTATTTCAAAAGTCAAAAAGCGTGAAAACCATCAATAATCCATATCCATGAAACACATCCACATTTCCTTGACGGTTCTTCCAAGAAAGCACCAAAGTGGCACACTCATAATCCAACACCATACCCAAAAAGAAAGGACTATCTAGATCACAGCCTTTGAACATTGTCACGTGAGTTGTTGGAAAAAAGAACGAACAACAAGATAAGAACTAAACATGCGTCTAGGTTTGGAAGAATAATAGCTGGAGTCCAACAAAGAAAGGAAATCATCATAAGAAAATAATGGAAAAATGTAAAACACACATTTAGATATATAGTAAAGAGACAAAACCTAATCATAATTGGTAGAGGTGTCTAACAGACTGGCTGGCACGAGCACGATATAGGCGTGACATGACATGACATGAGTACATGGGCAAGGCCGACTGAAGCTTCTAGCCAATCAAGCACTACACGACATGAGCACAAGCACGAGATGGGCCCGAACTAGGCATGAATCGTTTAAGATTGTTATTTCCATTTTTAAAGAACTTTTTGATCAATAAGGAAATTCAATTTATCAATTGAAAAAATGTTTTTATATTTAATTATAAAAAAGAAAAAATATTATAATATTAGTTTTTCTCACCCTAAAAAACAAAAAGAAAAAGCGTCATGGGCCGGCCCATTTAATTAAGTTATGGCACGAACACGAATGGGCCGCGGGCTATGCCGAGCTCAAGTCTTAGCTATACGAGACAACACGAGCATGGCACGAAAGCACAAATGTGCTCAACTTAAACACCGACTTGGCCCGTTTGACACCACTAATAATTGGGAAAGAAAACCAAACATGATCCTAATTGGAAAGAAAAACAAAACCTATTCTTAAATATTGGAAAAACCAAACCTAATATCAAATTTAATCCTAATCCTGATTTCAACCAAACCTACCTTTATAACATGAATTGAGATGTAAGTTGTCATACATCTATTCTATATAGAAAACTATGGGAAGGAAGATAACTTTAGTATCAGGAAAATATATATAAAGACGTTTCTTATGTTTCCTCAAAAAAAAAAAAAAAAAAGACGTTTCTTATGACCGTCCACCACTTGACTTAATATTATATAGGAAAAATACAACATAAAAGGAAGTTAACCAAATATAAGGAAGTTAACAACATATAAGGAATTTAACTGACATATAAGGAAAGAAATCTGTATATTGTCCGTTCCTGAGTAAATCTACTTATATATATATACAAATTACTAAGAATTTTTCATAAGTTTAATAGGGCCGGCGACCGAAGTGAACTCCGATAAGGGTCCTGGCCTTCTTTAGTCACCATATAATAGGGTAGTAGCACCTGACCTTGAAGTTTTGAGAGGAAATTGCTTGAAGATAAAGGATCATAGCGATCAAGGTAAACTCTCAAGAATATTTGTGTTCGCTTATCATGTATATCCTATATATTTTTCTTTTTTGTGTATGAGATTTTGTGTTTTGTTTGTATATTTTGACATCATTTGAGCATACAGTGTGATCTAATCAGCCTAGTAAAATCTCAATTTTGAGTGACAAAATCCCACTATGATAATGGATATAGGCAAAGATCGAGATCGAGCTACTGTAAATGAACCTTGGTACATAGTTGTCCATTTTGTTGTTTGTTCAATTTTGTAAATATGAATGACAAGTTGAATTGCGGTGAATCAGGCATTAAATCCTAGTCGACCAAATTGCTTCCACAAACGAGAAATGCGTACTCTTAGTAGAATTAATTTTTTAACTAATTGAACTTGAACCTTTGTGTGATGGACTTATTATGTAGGTCCAACCTGGATTAAAATTAATTATGTCCTAATATTGTTGGGGCTAAACTAATTAGATGATTTTAATTAACATTTCCATAAAACTTAATTAGACTGATAATTTAAGTTGTTACAAGAACTAATTCTTTGTTGTGTACTAATTAACCTTTCTCTAGCGTTCAGGTATTATTTTTTTTAAAGACTAAGTTTTTAATTTATAGTTAATATTAAAAAAGCCCATTGCAAACATTATAATGTTAAAAACTCAACTTGTTAATTATATATCACTCTAGTTCATGTTTTAATCGAGAGTTGCATTCTGAACCCTCTTGTAATTGTCAGTCAATTGACAATACAATTGAAACTGTATTTTTGAATTTTTAAGTTTTTTTTTTTTTCTTTAGACTTATGTGTATTAATTTCTTATGGTGTTGCATTAACATTCCAAAAATGGCATGTAACAAAAAAATCATGTAAATGACTATTATTTTTTATGTAATTGCCAGTTGGAAGTTGAGCGTTTGAACATTTTTGTCGAGTACTTGAACACTTTTTGTTAATTGTTTAAACAATACTCGAGGATGAGCTTGTAGGTGGACCGGCAATGAAAATGTATGCTGAAACTTAAAACTAAATTGGATTGATTTATTTATAGTGTTGGCTTGTTTTGTGTATGAATCCTCGTAGTTGTCCTTATTAACTATTAGGCCTTTAATTTAACTAAAATTAGAGTCTTGCTTAACTTGGAATTGAAAGAAAATTTATATCTTGGTTAGTTGGTTGAGTTGAGTAATATGAATATTACTTCATATATATTTATTTGTAAATGTTCGTTGTAAGGTAATACAAAATCCTTCCTTGAAATACCAAATACAAAATCTCTTTTGTCTTTATTCTCTGTTACCTTAGCTTCATTACATTTTTTAAAATCTTTAATGAAGTTATCTTGGAAAATATTAATTATTCACTTGAAGTATTTAATGATTAATAGTATATGGATGGCTCGGTACCTTACTGTTTATGGAATTTTAATCTTTCTAGTTTTTTTTGAGGAATTAATCTTTCTAGTTTAATTAAAAAAAATTTTGGTGAAGAGTTTAATTAACATTTTAGTCATAAGGGTTAGACTTAATCTTGAATTAAGTGGAGTACACTCTTAGGATTACAAACTACATTAATAAATGATATACTGTGTAATTTTCCTAAGCTAAAAAATTAAGAAAATAAAAATCTACGAGGATTTGCTATTTAAGCTTGGCGAATCAAGCATTAGAGATTTATTATTTCTAAAGTAAGAAACCTACCAAATCTATTAAAATATGTGTCATCTTTCAAATATGGTTTCTTTTTATTTTTTATTTTTTTGCTTTTTATATTTCATGTTGGGTTTTGTTATTTTGAGTATAGAATTCTTATAAGAAATTTCTTATTTTCTAACGGCTAACTGAAGTTGGTTATAGAAATGTTCCCCCCTCCCCAATTGAAGTATCTTATGGAAAACTGTTAATATATGAGAAGATATGGAGGAAATCAACCAAGACTCAATATACAGAAGTAGAAAACAATTTCAAACTATCCACCTAATTACAACAAGCAATCAGCCTAAATACAAGTAGGGAGAAATAAATTAGATCAATCAATATTATTAAGGTTTCCCTTAAGTCCCAACAGAATCTTAAGGGAAATTTATAAAAAATTAAAATTAATAGCGCTAACTCTGAAGTCTGACCCCTAATTGAAGATTATTAAGGTTTCTTATGGTAAATCCACTCTAGAGTTAAAGAAAGTATGCATCGTGGGTGTATTGGGGTCTGGTTTGGAGATTAAGAGTATGTGAATTGTTGAGGATTGTAATTGTTTAGTTGTTTGGTTGTGTTTCAATCTGTTTGTTGTCTCTGCTCATTTCTTGGTTATTTTCTGTGTGATTTGTGTAGATGGATGCATCAACAACATTAGATGGCAGAAGTTACACAATGTTGCTCAATTCTTCAAAACTGAAACATTGTGGCAAATACATCACCCCAGAAATAACTGCGGACATACTGTCAAGGCTGCCAGTGAAATCTGTAGTACGATTTCGCTGTGTATGCAAGTCCTGGCCTACCATAATCTCCGATCCTGATTTCGTTTTGAAGCACCAGAAGGCCACAAACAGTACCAACAGCTTCAAGCTGTTTGTCTCAACTAGACCCCTCCTCTCGATAGACTATAACGATGGTCTTTTGGCAACAAGAGAGCTTGATCCTCCCAGGGAAGTCGTATCTTGTGTGAGAATTCTAGGTTCCTGTAATGGCTTGGTCTGTCTAGAAGTGGACAACAACAGAATTATCTTATGGAATCCTTGTACCAGAGTTACCAAGGTGTTGCCGGAACCTCCTTCTGATGATGATAATTTCTATGGTTTTGGTTACGACTCCTCTACTCAAGATTACAAGCTAATCCGGGGCGTTACAGCTTATGAGGAGGGGACTGTGATTGAGGTCTTTTCAATAAAATCAAATTCTTGGAGGACTTTGGAAGACGACAATGAAGTCAGTGTGCATGAGCAGGGGTGCCTGTTTAATGGAGCTCTACATTGGGCAGAGCTTCGCGCAATGAGCTCCAAAATATTTTCTTTTGACTTAGCAGAAGAGAAATTCAAGGAGGTGGTGCCATTGCCCTCTTGTGCTAACAGGGATTATATCTTCGCCGGAATTGGGACATCAAGAAATCGTATGTTCGTTTATACTGACCCCATTGACGACACCCCATTTACCATATGGGTGATGGAGGAATATGGAGTTCAGGAATCTTGGACTAGAGTCCTACAAATTTCCTTAGATATTCTAGCTCAAGAGCTTAATGATGAAGATGATGAAATTTCATTGAAGCCTCTATGCATTTTAGAGAATGGACAAGTCTTGATGGATTATGAGGGAACGGACTTGGTACTATATAATCCCAAGGCACATACATTTGAGGATATTATTGAGGATGATGGTGAGAATTGTTGCTTTGAAGCAGCTACTTATGTAGAGACTTTAGTTTCACCAGTAACCGGGAGCGGTGCAGACATGTGAAACTAACATTGCCCCAGTCTAATGAATTTGGATTCTCTTCTTGTCTTGGCTATTTTTGACTTTATGTCCTCTAGTCTTTCTATCTGATATGTTCAAGTCCTATGTAATTTTTGTTTGGAGCAGCAAAATGTTAGTGTGGAAGACTTTCAGTTATTTTGTTGTTATTTTTATGATTTCAGTGTTTCTTTCTTTAAACTTGCCCTGTACACAGTAGATGTGGTGTTATCTGTTTTCCAATTGTTCATAAGCTATTGGTACTCCCAGGCATTACAGGTATGACTACATCAGATGCCCAGAAATTGAAAGACTTCTTAGAAGTTGTAAGTAGTAGTAAGAAACTAACCTAATGATTTTTCTGCCTCAAGCCCACATGATTTTAGGCAGTAAGATGAAGATTTAAGAAGTCATGATTTTCTGCCAATGTTACAGGATTCTTTAGTAAACCAAGAAGTCAAGATTTGGGAAATCAGAACAAGATAGTAATCAAATCTAATCCAGAGAAATTAATAAAAAAATGGGGATAAATACAAGTAACAACTCAAACAAGTGACTGAATCAAGCAAGATTGATTAAGTATAGTCTAGGAGAATCAGAAGAACGATTCTTAGAGTGAAATCATTGACATACCTTCAGAGAGAGGTAAAGTTTTGATAGATCATGACTGAATCCAGCAAGATTGGTACAATCTGAATACATTTCCACCAAAATCATCGACACAAAAAAAAATATATATATATATCACTATATCAGCAGAAGATTCGGACTCCTCGACATGTGAGGACACACCAACTTGATTCCAAGAGAATCTGGAAAAGGATTTGTGATATTGTGCATATATTGTGATTCCTTTCTTAGATGGGTTATGAAGGAATATGGAGACAATCAGACATCAGAGTTTAAACCCAGGTGTAAACATTAGTTTGGGAGCCTTGGGCTTGGGTATCCAAGAGAGAGGGGGCAGTGCTGAGGAGTGAGGGACCCTCTTGTCCTCAAACTGATGCGGTCCAATCAAATAAAGTCAAGTGTTTTTTTTTTTTTTTAAATTGTATCCAAACACAACCATTCTCTTGTTATTTAGAAATCCAAACATCCATGGCCAAAAAATAAAAAAATAAAAAAAGAAATTCAAACACAACTATACCGTTTTGCAGTTGAGATTTCAATTTTATTTTGTTCTAATTAATGACTATAATTCAATATTAGTCTTAATTAAGAAATTTATGTCAAACCTCTTATAATTCCATTAAATATTGATCACGTGCTTGGCACATGACCAAGTTTTAAAAGAAAAATTGTCTTTTTCATCATTTGTTAAAAAATGGTTATAAAAATTAAAAATTTAAAAGAATGAAAAATTTAAAAGCATCCCCACCCCCACACCCCACATGCTCCCTCTCCTCTCCGGACATCGGTCGGCCCCTCGCTGTTAATCTCCTTTCTCTTTCCCTCTCTCATTTTCTCTTTTTTTCTCTCTCTCTCTGTGCCCAGTGGCAGAACCAGGATTTAAAACTCGGGTAAGCTAAATCTCTTGATTTTTTTTTTTAGTACAAAAATACACATAAAATATTTTTACAGGAACTCGAAAAAAAAAAATCACAACAATACAAGAAAATTTTATTAATATTAAACAAATATCAACCTAGTCATGAGGGACATATTGAACATTACCCCTCAAAATGTATATTTATACAAATTTTTATTAAACTATAACTTAATTGACCAAAAAAAAGGATTAATAACTTAAAACAAAATTCTTTTTCGACTTTTCAGATCCTTTATTTAAATTTTAATGAGTTTTATTTTTCAAAGTAAAAGGTATTATATAAGTCATTAATTGACTTAACTTCTATAGATACTGAGCTTCTATATGATATATATTCACTTTTTTTTAGCAGAATTCTTGGCTGGGTTGTGCTACTGTCTGTGCCAGACTGGCAGTCACATTCAACTACCAAGCTGAAGAAGAAGAACCAAATCCCATAAAGAAATTGAGAGTAAGTGTGCAATTTAGAAGGTTAAGAAAAATAGGTTTCATTTCTAAAGATAAAAACAAGAGATAATTAGACTTGGGTTCTTTAGAAAAACAGTTTTTAGATAGAGACTGGAGGTGTTTTAAAATTTATAAGAAAATCCTTTTAAGTCATAATAAAGTCCTTTATAAGAAATTTTTTTAAAATCATAATAAAGTCCTTTTAATTTATAAGAAAATCTTTTTAATTCATAATAAAGTCCTCCCTCGATTTAAAGAGTATTTTCCCTCCTATGGTGTAGTGTGAGCTTTGTAGAGGCTACATGTTAGGTTTTAACTCCGGAATTTTGGGTCAAAGAAGAAAAATAAAAGGACTTGATTAAAAACCCTAAATCATTACCGGTCTTAGTCTAAGAAAGACTTATGAAATGGACTGGACTCTAAGTCTCTCTAAAAACAATCCAAACCCACCATATCTTTACATATATAATTCATACCCAATTAGTCCAAGGAAGATGTGAGACCTCGAAAATTTTTTGTGTTTTATTTTCGGGTTATCCTATTTTCAAAGGTTTGTTTTGAGCCAATAGGAAAATAGTTTTTTTCACTACAAGTCCGTAGCAATTTTTCGGAATCTTTTTCGGAGTCCAATTGTATTTTTGGGGTGTGTTTGAAGTTGGAAGAGTGTAGAAAGTTTGAATTGGTTGAGGTGGTGTGATCCCAACCATTGGATTTGTTTTTTATCCAATGGCTGAGATGCTACCACATGGTTAGGCAGTTGGAAAGGTGGAAGACACGCGAAATTTGTGGATTTCGGTGGTAGTTTCTGGATAACCTTACAGAGGGCTCGGCAAAGCCACCGTGGGCTCAACAGGCTTACCAAGATCTCGACCAAATCGGCAAGAGCTTGGTGGTTGACTTATAAATACCCCCAGCCCTTTATTTCAGAGTGTTCACATCGTTTCCTCTTAGTTTCTCTCTTTTATCTATGTTCTCTCTCCTCTGCCGAGAGTTTCCTGCGGTTGTTTTCTTTGCCATTCGGCAAGCCAATGTCGGCGATGTGGTTCTCGTGTGGTGGTGATGGTGTTGTGTATGAGCTGACTTAGGTTGCTCGAAATCCAGGTGGGTGATTCCTTGTCTTGGTCTCATTTTGTTATTGTGGGTAGAACTTTATTTTGTTTGTCAGTTTTTTTTATAACTGTTTTACTTAGGGCTGGGTAAAAATACCGATACCGTACCGATTTTATACCGAAAAATACCGATGAATTCGATAACGGTACTGGTTTACAAAACCCGGTACCGACCGTATACCGATACCGACCGTATATTGAAAAAGTATAATTAAAATAATTCATTTTTATACATTTCTATACTATACTGGT
>JAOTQX010032939.1:0-10024 GCA_026122645.1 Dryas alaskensis | reverse complement strand
ATTTTTAATGACTTTCATAAACTCCACATAGACTTTGACAGAATTCTATTTAGAGTTTCCCTAACTTTTCTCATAGAATTTGAAGATTTTTATAGACTTTTAATAACTTTGATATAGTTTTTTATTATTTATTTTAGGATTTCTCTAATATGTTTTTTATTTTTTTGTCCTTCGTGAGTGAGTGGAATGGGAATGAGCTTGAAGACCGAGATACATGTGTTATAAATTGTCCTAATATTGAAAAGATTTTAGAGAATAATTAGAGTTTTGTTTTATAATATTTTTTGTTAAATTTAAATTTAAGGGAAAATTTAGGGAAGGTCCAGAAATCGCTAATATACTCTTCTTTCTCATAACACACATGATCGTCGCATATGCCACTAACAATAATGCCTACAATCAGACCAAAATAATAATAATAATAATAAAGCTTACAATAACTAACCCATTTCCATTGTAATATGTGTAGGTGGCAATAATTGTGTTCTTTTTCAGAAGGAGAAGTTATGAAAATGTTTTTAAAACTAGGATTCTGAACGCCTTTCTTTTTTTTCAATATCTGCCAAGGTTTATCCTCTTGGTGGTCGTATTCGGTGGGAAGTATAGAAACCGCAGCAAATGGATTAAAGGTTCATTCAATTTTGCCCTATACATATATTCAAGTCATGTAAGTATCATCATTGTTGTCATAATTTTATTTCTATTTTTTATTTTTTGATGTTCGTAAGAAAAGATGTTGACTCTCGGACATTTAATTTTACAATAATCATACTACGAAACTCTAGGGTATACATAGGTGTACATATAGAAATGCATATCTAGGTTCGCCAATCTAATAAATAGAATCAATAATATTGGTCTTATGTTCCATTTTCTTTTTCAAAACAACAATAATAGTACTCGATGACATGACTTTAGTGTTTTAATAGAAAACTTGCCACATTATACCTTATAATTAGACAAAAATATTGTAATTAAAAAGGTTAAAACATGAAATCTTAGAAAATTTTTGTGAATGGTCAAGTGTTTGAACAATGTTATGAACACTTGATTTAAAAAGATTATTTTTAATTGTTTGACTTTAATCTAAAATTTCACTATCAACATCTCCCCACCCTTACAAACAAGGTGTCAATTTCTGTTTACCATAAACTAAGAACCTTTTAATGGGCGGGCACTTAGAGTTACTGTAGGGTTCACTCTTATAGGAGATTATGGGTTGATCAGGCTTTCTATTGAGTTTTAAGTAAATCTTAAACCCAAAGACTTAAACAATAAATTTGCATTCTTAAGTAATAAATTATGTCAAGACCATAATTAGTTAATAACTAACTTAAAAAAAATTACATCCATGTTTGAACAACTAGGGGATGTGCTCGTGTGCTTTTGAACAAATATGTATAATATAATGTTCTCTTTCCATACAATTTAGCAAAATTAAAATGTTATATATGTTGTTAGATTATAAATCTGAATTGTTAATTAGGTTGACTCTTAAATAAATGTGTGGCCTTAATTCACAATTAGCAACACATATAAACATCATTATGTTGTCAAAATGTTGGGGGAGATAAAATTACGTACCCTATCTATAGGCTAAATTACTAGGGTAAATTACATTTTTTTGTTAATGTAGTTTGACCTGATTTCTGCTTTAGTCCCTTCTAGTTTAAAAAGTTGCATGAAAAAATTGCAGCACCATCACAAAACAAAGTGGTAATAGAACCATAGACGGTATATTTTATTATTTAAGACTTTATTACTCCTACGTGGGATACTAATCTTAACATTGTAATTGTACCCTTGTGGTTTAACTTGTAATTAAGGACAAAAACTCAACTCCATTAATGTTCAGAAAGTGTTCAAAAAGTTTGGTTGGATATTACACTTAAAGAGTGTTTTTTTTTTACCCTCCTAAACTACTGTCTTGACCTCCCTGTAAAGAAATTTTTCAAAACTTTCCATTATACCCTTAAATGAAATACAATAAAATAATATGAGAATAAGAAAAAAAAAAAATTATAGTTCGTAATTTTAAACACCCTAACCACCCAAAAAATTTGCCTAAACTCCCACCTATCTAGAAACTCTCTCAAAACTTCATATAACTTATAATCCTAAATTATCCTTTGACGCACGCTGACGTCACTGTAACTGAATTTGGGTGAAACTGAAAATTCAGCAAAAAAATTCAGTTACAGTAAAATTCAGTTTCTGAAACTCAATATTTCACTAAAATTAAAATCGACCACTGAAACTGAATTTCAAGAATTAAGTTACACTGAAACTGAATTTCAAGAATTTAGTTACACTGAAACTGAATTTCAAAAATTCAGTTACACTAAAATTGTAGAATTCAAAGATTTGCTGCATAAAAATAGTTTAATTACAACGTTACACTGCTTAAAAATTCTATTACACCTAAAAAAAAATTCAATTTCACCTATACACTGAATAAAATAATTAAATAGTTACAGAGCATTGAGCATTTTTTCAATTACAATTGAAACCAAACAAAAATCTTCAAAACTTCAATCCTCACATCTTTAAATCTTCAAATTGTAATTGAAAGTGAACAATAAAACAATTTCAATTGAAAAGAACTGCATATGAATTGAAACTGAATACGAATTGAAACAATTTCACCTAAAATGGCCAATCCACTGTCATATGTCAAAGACAAGTTAGCCAACTCCATATAGAACAACTAACTCAAATCTTCATATAGTAACTAAAAGTGAACAATAAAACAATTTTAATCGAAAAGAACTGAATATGAATTGAAACTGAATATGAACTGACATTGAATATTAACTGAAACTAAATACGAACTGAAATTGAATACAAACTGAAACAATTTCTCCTAAAATGGCCAATTGGACCAATCCAATTGGGGTTTTTTGATTCATCAACAATACCAGAAGATATTTAAATGGTACCAGGCGTCTGTACAATTGTATTAACATATACCTCCCTCTCCTTCACTTTTTCTCTCTTCTTAAAGCCCCATTAAATTCATCAAAAAGATTACTAGATAAAACAAGTTTACAAAATGTTTATGTTTTCATTTGCAGGATTGTGCAGCTCAAATTTACCAATGTATATTCATCCACCACATTGTTATCATATATGAAAGTAGTAGAAGCAAAAAATAAATGATAGGGTGGTTGATTCTCACCATAGTAGTATGATGACAGAATTGTTATGTGCTCATGTTGGCTACAAAATATATAAAAAGAAGAAGAAGTAAATAATGAGAATAATATTTCAAGCCAAGGGAGAATGAAAAATGGTTCAGTTTAGAAAGCATAATTAACAATAAGCATACCTTTACAAAAATCCCCTTACGACAAGTAGGGAGTTCCTCAAGCGCTTTCAAGGTCTCATTACCTTTAGTAACCATTTCCAAATATCACCTCGTTGTGCTTTCTTGTTCACTGAGATTGGGGTTTTTTGATTTATGAAGAATTGGACCAATCCAAACACATAGAACTGAAGAGCACAACAAGGAGAAGAAGATGGGTATCTGACAAGACGGAAATGGTTGCAAGAAAAAAATAGAGATCGCTGGCGAGGATGTCGCTGACTTCTCTCCTTCGAAACGGTGGGCCTAGAGGTCATCTAGATCTTCTGATGACACCAGTGGACTCGGGTCCGGCACCTTGTCGTTGTCGGAATTGGCGGATCGTGGGCGAAGGAGCTCGAGTTTGCCTAGACCCGATTCGGCGTCGATGTTAGGTTTCAAGGAGAGCAGGGAGAGGAAGAGGGAGGAAAGGCAAGCGGGATGGGACCGGTATCGCCGACAATTGTCGCCGGACGGCGGCGCATGCGCTGGCAACAGCCGAGGAGGGAGGGAGAGAGAGAGAGAGAGAGAGAGAGAGATTGATTCAGAAATGTGGGCTTCATATTTTTTCAAGGGTTATAATTGGAATATTAAAAAAAAAGTGGGTCAAACTTAGCTTAGATATAGTTGACTAGGGGGTTTAGGGAGAGATTAAATTTTTAATAGGGGTTTTGATTTAATTTAATTAAGAGTGGAGGTTTTGAAATAACTAAACTCTAATTATGGGGTTTTAAATAGTTTACATAAAAAATTATCGAAAACGCACTGACCTCCGATCTTGAGGTCAACGAGTCGATAGCCACTCATAGCGGTCCGGTAAAGGAGGAAGCTAGAGAAAGAAAGGAACAGAGAGAGAAAAAGAAAGAGAGAGAATAGAAAGAGGTTGGTTGGTGGGTGTTGTATAGGGTGGGGACTGCGGGGTTTAGGGTTGAGGCAGTGGGTTTCAATATGTTTTTCTTAAATTCTTATATTATTTTATTACATTTCATTTAAGGGTATAAAATGGAAAATTTTTTAGAAATTATTTTAAGAGGGGTCGGGTTAAGACATGAGTTTAGGTGGGTCAAAATAGAACTACTTCGTCCATGTAGTTGTCTTGATTTCTACTCAAGTCCATTGCACTTATGCCCATGCCAACACTCCATCAAAAAATTAGACGAAGTTGAATCTTTGTCCTTAATTGCAAACTAAACCATACATTATATAGGGGTACAATTGCAACTTCTTAAGCTACATAGACTTGGTGGAATCATGTCAAACTACAAGGATAGAAAATATAAGGACTGTATACATTATTAATATAAAAGATGCCCCATATACACTTCACAAGAAAGATGTGATAATTTATTTTTGTTGCTTTCGTTACAATTTTGTATTGACTGATTTATTGAACTTTAGGTACTTGGAGCTTTTTGGTACTTTTTTTCTATTCAACGGGACACATTATGTTGGCATCAGGCTTGTAAAAATACTCCAGGATGCACAGCTACTTATTATTGCGATGATACTAGTACTCCAACAAATATGAAGATCCTATATGACTTATGTCCTATAAATCCAGAAAATGCTACGTTATTTGATTATGGAATATTTCTTGATGCCTTTCAGTCTGGTACCACCGGACAAAAAAACTTTTTAACAAAGCTTTTCTACTGTTTATGGTGGGGCCTCAGAAATCTAAGGTTTGCATACATGGAAGTATGTTGAACTTTATATAAACAGTTCACATATTTTCTAAAAAAAGTTTCATCTTCCACTGTTTCAAAATTTATTTCTTATTTAAATAATTTTGATAAAGCAGTTTTTTTTTTTTTTTTGAATACTAAGAAACACCACATATTAGTAATTTTTTTACCAAATTATTACTAGTAATTTTGGTATCATATACTAATTACTTGATCAATATTTGCAGCAATTTTGGCACGAATCTTGAAACAAGTAGCTACATCTGGGAAAATTGCTTTGCAATTCTCATTTCTATTGTTGGCTTGCTACTATTTTTATATTTCATTGGAAACGTGCAGGTAAGTTGATGATGAATCTCTCTATATGAATTGAATTGTGTTCATCAATAATTTCAGGCTTCAAATCAACACATTGATGGCTGTACAGATTTTTAGATTAAAATAACACATCATTTACTTGCTAATGCATTAATTATATTTTGAGTGGAAAGTTAAATTTAGAATAATATAAGGTAAAGATAAATTACTATATTGATCAATAGTGAGTTCGTTAATTTAATTAATTGTTTACACCCTGAATTGGTTTTGGGCCTAATCTATGGCCAAACCCATGTTTTTTGTTGATAAAGCCCAATGTCACTAGCAAAGCCCATTTAAGGTTGAAGTTAAAGCCCATGGCTTGTTACAGAATTAAAGGCCCGGACTGCTAAAGATTCAAATTTAAAGGAAGTTTCCTTTATTGTCGAGAATCATTGGCGACATAGGAGATCGAAATAGGATAAGACAAGGATTAATGGCTTGGGGGTAAAGAAAAGAGAAATAATTAAAGAAATAGAAGTCTGAAACCAAGTAGGAAAATGGTTTCTTAACCCTAGGAGATTGATTACTATATAAGCAGGGCATTGAAGGCATAAGATCTCTTTCAACACAACACACAAAAATCAAGCATAAACTTTTTTTCAACAATTTGTCCAGAATGCTAAAGGTTACTACGTTTTCTTCAGTTTTTAGAATTTTATTCTTGGTTATTTGCTCTGCTAGGATCCTTTTTCTTAGTATTGATTTTTTTTAATTATAGTATAAGATTTGTCATTTGAACTACCATTATTACTCGATTTCAAGACAATCAGATAGTTCATACTTTTTATATTAGAGTTCATAACTTTTTTTTGCATCCAATCACCTTAATACCCATCCACTGTATATTTGATTTTGAGCACACAGTTATTGTTTCACCAAGTGATTAAAGTCCTTGAAGATTAAGGCAAGTGGAACCTTGGCGAGCTTTTGTTCCTGACTCGTTTGCAATCATTTTGTTCCAAGAGTTAGTAAGCTCGACGTGAATAACAATTTAGATTTTTTTTTTTTTCTATTACGGCTCATTGGCTGAGAATAGTGGCACACCCAAACATTAAACTAGGACTGCAGTATTTCTAGCTAGGAATCTGGCCAGCCTTGTCGTGATTTTTAGAGGTAACAATTATACTCATATATACGAAAATACAAATTAACTTTTGAAGATTTTATGCACAAAACTCATCTATCATTTTGCATTAGAGCCTGAAGTTTAATCATGCATTCTTGGAAGGAAAATTTTTTAAAAAATGGCTTAAACTTTGACCCATGTGTTAATTTAGGATGCGTATTATGGGTTAATTCGGTGTACATACCAGCCCCCTTAACTTCAATTTTGAAGCCAATTTGCCATTTTTGTTAGTTTAGTTGCATTTTTCGTCCCCAAAACAACCATATGCGTGAAGTGGTTTGACTTATATGGACCTATATTACTAGTCATGATGAATTTACCCATAAAAAAGTGATCACATGTCATGACACGTGATCATCTTTGGATGGAATTTGCAACCAAGTTGACAAAAGTGGTATGTTGGCATCGAAAATAAAGTTGATAATGTAGATTGGTATAACCCATAATTCATATCTTGAATTGAACATTTTCCCTTCTTTGAATGGTAAGAATATGCAACGATATTAATTTGGTCTAGTAGGATGACAATATATTTTAAAAATATTTTTGAAGTTTTGTCTCTACTATATGTTCAATAATGTTTTTTCATAAAAAAAAAAAAAAATTACATCTTATTTATCCTTTGTAATGAATTATTATATACTGTTTATGTTTAATCTACGGCCAATCAACAACGTATTTGTTTTTTATCATCATATTGATTTATATGGTCTTTTTCATTATATGAGTAGTGATTTTTGAGGGTTTAGCCATTCTTTGGTTTCAATTTATATATTCTGATTAATATATAATTAATCAGATGGATTTGGATTAGAGACATAAATTAACTAGTTAACTACAATACTACGATATATGTGCACACCTTGTAGGATTTGATGATGAACTAATTAATTAAGCTTTTTTATTATTGTGAAACAGGCATATATGCGGTTGCAAGTAACAAAATCGGAAGTAACAATACCGGAGGAGCTTAATGAGTTACAATCCATGATTGAGAAGAAGAAGCCAATGATAGAATCGTGGGTGGACAGACATCATGTCCCAAATTTTATACGTTTCGAATTATTCAGGAAACAATGCGGAAAGAAATTAAAAGAACGCATAGACGTTGATGTGGATGTGAAGGGTCAACTCTCTGTTCTTTCCAAGTTTCATAAAGATCTTATAGTAGGACATCTTTGCATGAATACACTAAGAAAAGTATGTTTCTCAACTTCATCAATAAACTTTTTACTAACAAATTACAGATGGTTCGTAAGTCAAATTGTTAATAAATTAACATGAGCATGCATGAGTGGCGTGTGAAATTTTTTAATGAACCTAGTTAGTAATATCTATGATGAATTTTCTTACTTCTTAATTAACCAATGCATGTCAACTATATATTATTATAGGTACCCATGTTACAAAACATGGACGTGCGAGTGCTGAAAAAGATTTGCAAGTACCTCGAGCCAGTGATCTACACCGAGAGTAGCTATGTTTTTCGAGAGGGAAACCCACTTTCCTTTATGCTATTCATTATAGATGGCACTATATTGACCTACAAGACTAATGGTGATAATGCTGCAAAAAGAGAATCGTGTTCTTCATCAATGATGAATATCAAGTGGCTTAAAGAAGGTGATTATTATGGAGAAAAACTTCTGAGTTATTGTTGTACACCCAATTGCTCTTTTTCCCAACTTCCTATCTCGATGGAAGATGTCCAATGTCAAACAAAAGTTGAAGCCTTTGTTCTCAAGGCCAAGGACTTGAGACTGATCATGGTCAACTAATCTTGGTGCATTTAAGCAATCATAGCAATTCTCTGCAATTGAAGGAGTTGGGACCGATTGATCAAATACATGACGAGATTTCAGAAGAAAAATTATGAATGAGGTCCTACAAACTTCTTTTTTTTATTTTTTTTTGTGAACATTATTGTGGATTGATATTGTCATTATTTGGAGACAATTATAAAGAATTCCAAGATGTGTTTTGTACCTATACAATGCATTTATATTTTCATTTCATCATTCGGTTTTTATCTCTTTTTGTAAATAAATAACGTATTAAAAAAATACAAAAAGAGGGCAAAGCCCAAAACAACTGAAGGTCCAGAGGTCGCACTAAATGAACAAGGAACAGAGGCAAAGCCGAAAAACCAAAGTTACAACTTACAAGGACCTCCTCAACTGAAAGCTAGCTAGAAAGCAAGAACACAAAGAACAAGAGAAGCCTAATTGGCTAACGAAAAAGACAATAATAGCCCTAAGTCCCAACCAATGAAGAGGGGCTAAGGAGGATGCAAAGCCAGGAGTAGGACACAGTGGACACCATGTACACTTACTCAATGGGTTATCAAAGAAAACATATATTATTGTGGGACTCTAAACAGAAAGTTTAAGGGCATGTTTGGATGCAGGTATTTTATGGGAGAGATTTGGATTTGGAGAGCCCAAATCCAAATCTCTCCCAAATACACTTATTTAGATTTAATTCAAAGAAGTGATTTGGATTTGGCCCAAATCCATAATGAATTTGGAAAGGACGATTTCAAATACCATATGCAACTAACAATTTGAAATCCCACCATCCCATTCTCACTCTCCCTCACCTTCGGCGACCACCGTCGGCGACCAACTCCGGCGACCCTCTTCCGTGAATTTCCCAACCACCGTTGGCGACTTTTCCGACCACTCCTCCGGCGACTTTTCTAGCCACCACTTATGGGGACTTTTCGGCCACCACCTCTGACGAATTTACCGACCTCCCCCTCCAGCGAATTTTCCAGAAACCCTCATCGACAACTTTTCTAGCCACCCCATCCGGCGAATTTTCCAGCCCCCAGCTTGGCGACTTTTCCGGCTACCAGCTCGGCGACCATCAACTAACTAAGCTAATCAAGAATCCAAACGGGCCCTAATAGATTTGTAAAATGCAATCGCAATCAAATTATAGCAAATTGAATAATAGAATTGACGTTAATCTGTTTTTCTAGCTACCTACCCTTCAATTATTGATTTATCAATAACTTGCACGATTGAGCATGAGTCGGTTAACATGTTCTTAGAAAAAATGTATAAATAAAATTATAATCAATCAATTTGATTCAAATTGGGTTTTAAGTCAAAGAGCAATTTGAAGCTTACAAATTAAAATTAAAAGTAAATTATATTTTATACAATTAAACTAATAGAAAATTAGGATTAAATATCAAGTATCAATAGTTTTACAGCAAAGCAACAAGACACTAATTTTTTTTTTAGTGCCCTAGAACAAGACATTTTAGATTAGATCATAAATCTGTACGAAACTTAAATTTTTTCAAATCTGTACGAAACTTGAATTTGTTCCAATTTATATGAAAAGTGAATTTTATGATACTGAGCGCTTGGCTGAGCCCTTGGTGGTTTTCCGTTTTTTTTTTTTCGGTTTACAATATATCTGTGACTGTATGAAATTCATAAAAATTTAATGTTTATAAGGGTTTAATGCTTTTGATTTAGGCTTGGGGTTGAAGTCCTA
>JAOTQX010032877.1:0-10029 GCA_026122645.1 Dryas alaskensis | reverse complement strand
TTAGGTGAAATCTTGTATGATGTATGATCCAAATTTACAGTTTAGCAACATAAGATATCAAGAACTCAAGGGAACATGATTGACTCATTGAACAAGCACATTATAATTCTTCCACAAAACTGTCTACCTGCAATCGGCCAAAATTTTATGTTCCTGTAAACATGAAACAAGTAATGCAATTCTCCTGATACACCTACATGCAGTATCTTCTGGTGATGGTGGCCGGTGTGCTGCCTGCAACAGGAAATGTTACCCAACTATTAGTTACATGTGTATCATGCATTAACGTTTTATGTTGATATTTCATTTCCCAGAGAATACATGCATATGAATCAACGAAACGTTAGTCTTATTACAATTGAAGTGCCATAAGAACTATAGTTACTGTTTGTGGGAAAACCCACACCGATCCAAACAGCCAATCATGGCTGGACACTTGGCTGGTCGGATCCAATTTTGGAGTTAACTTTCAAAACGGTCATGCTTGGACCTCCACGTCACCACACAGCTTGGCATCTTCTTCGCCAGATCGAATCGGCTCCTTATGACAAACCCTCCCGATCCGATCCGACCCGATCTAGGGATCACCGAAATTTCGAGTGTTCGTCTTTCCTAAGTCGTCCCGGTTCGGTTCCGCTCGGCTTAGGATCATCTCGGCTCTACCCGAGGCGAACATCTTCTCCAAATTCTAGTCATAGCCAGCTACGACTTGAAGAGACAACTGCACGCCGGATCGACTCGGCCTGGATATCAACAACCGATCCGATCACATTTAAACTTTATGTTTACACATGGAGATCTATATTCGGTTCGGCTCGACACCCCGCCGCCATTTCAAGGAGGATCACATTGAGACGAAACCGCCATACTTAAATGCACCTGACATGATCCTCTGACAGATGAGATATCCCAGCCTACATCCATGACTATTGGGGTAGTTCACCTGAACCTTCCATCCTTGCATTAAATGGAGCATTCAATGCAGCATTGAATACTTAGGAGGTGAGTAGCTGTGCATGTTACTAGTCATGACCGAACGCGTGGATCTCTGTTAACCATTCATCCACATGCAGGTAACTTACTCATCACACCTTCCCTTGCCTATATAAACCAACATATATGCACAAACTGAGGCATCTAGCTATCCATCCATCACCAAGTAAAGACTTGCACAAACTTTGGCTTACCAAGAGCTCACTTAAAAACTTTCTGAGAAACCCAGAACATTTGCCTTGTTCTTCCCATTCTCTCAAGTTCATCACCAGCTCTTCCTCACTTCTATTCAAACATCATCAAACACACATCGCTGACTTCATCATCGGAGCGTGTTTGGCTGGTACCACACCGGTCCATCTCCTTTGATCTTGTTTTTACGCAGGAAGATCTCAATCAACATCCACATCATCGTCCAGCAAGGCATCTGATCAGCCAGATCATCATTTCTAGGTTGGTGCATCTACCTCACGAGAATTTGCATCAACAGATGGCGCCGTCTGTGGAAAGCTCGTCTTCAGCCATCGTGTTCATCACCACAAGTGCTAAGCTCTTCTTTCAAACAAGTCATCATGACTACCATCTTTCATGGCAGCAGCTCTTCCTCAGGAGCGTCCTAGATTGATGAACAACATCAGCCTTAGACACCTGAGAAGGCCAGAAGAGCACGACCTTCCAAAGCAGCAAAATCCAAAGGTCCTGCGAAGACCAAGGCTGCTCACAAACTCCTCAGGGAGAGCCAACGATATCTGGCCGCTGAGAATGCGCTTCTCAAGCAGAATAATGAGCTGCTCACCAAACAGGCCGAACTGGCTGAGGAGCTCGCGCGCCATCGCGCTTAGCTGGAGAACAGCGGGAGATCGGGTTTCCGATCGCATCAGACCCGAACCGAGTAGGAAGTTTTTTTGCCATCTCCTTCTCGATAGAGCACTCCAGTCGATGTGGACGACCGGTCGGCTCGCCAAGACGCGGATTGTACCTTCCTAGGCTTTGAGGACATGCCCCCGGCCGAACAGGCCGAGTTCTTGAAAGCCCACCGCCTCCTCCAGCAGAAGCAGGCGGCCTTTAGGAAACACTCTCCCGAGGGCTTAAGGGAAACCGCGCCGAACCGGTCACGGATCAACGACCTCCAATCCGATCTAGGTTGGGGGATGTTAACCCAACTGGTTCGACTGAACCCATGGTCCCAGTCAGAAGTAGACTCGGCTCTGCCACCAGTCAAGGCCCTTCCACATTGGAAACTCATTCGGGGAGACAATCCGCGGCGGAACGACTGGGGGAAACCATGGTCATGTCTGACCGACGTCCGGTGAGCGAGAGGATCACTCGTCAGCCGGTGAGCGAGAGAATCGGTGACCGAACCGAGCGCTCGGGGGAGACTGCAGCCGAGCCGACCACGCCCGATGTGGAAAATCTGGTCCGGACTCTGGTACAAAACCAAATTCGGAGTGTCCACGATCGGCTCGGCTAGGTCGAGGTCTCCAGGGGGTACCTCGGCAGAACCGACCACGGAGAAGAACTCCCCCTCCCATACACCAGCAGGATCATGGATGCTGAGGTCTCTCGGGACACCAAGCCCCCAAGATGGATCAGTATGATGGGACCAAAGACCCCTACGATCATCTTGACAGCTTCAGGTACGCCATGGAAGCCCGTTAAGCGTCTGAAGCTATGACATGCCGAATCTTTCCTTCAACCTTGAAGGGATCGGCTCGGGGTTGGTTCCGGACCCTCCAGCCGAACTCCATTGATTCCTTCTCCGACCTCCGGAGGGCCTTCCTAGCGAGATATCGGGTTGTATCCGAACGACTCTACAACTTGAACGATATGTCGCTCATTAAACAACAGGAAGGGGAGAGCCTCAAGGCTTATCTGATCCGCTTCAACATCGAGTACACCAAATGCGATGATTGCGACGAAAGATCGGCTAAGAATGCTCTTATGCAAGGTCTGCTCGCCGGGGGACTTCGCTCCCACCTGACGAGGAACCCTCCCTCCACTTATGACGAGCTTTCTGCTGAAGCCACAAAATAGACGCGAGCCGAGGAGTGAGACGCTCAGGTGGAGGCCCTGAATCTCAGGCCGACCTCGGCCAAAAGGAAGGAGGGAGAGATCGCAAGCCCCAAACCTCAGGTCCAATCCAAGAAGACCAGGACTGAGGAGCCGCGCCAACTCCTGGGAAAGGGGCCAAAATTTGTCCAGTATACGGAGTATACCCCCCTCAATGCCATTCTGGAGACCATCTTCTCCAAGGTCAAGGATAAACTCCCAGCCGCGAAGGAGATCAAGGGACCACCCCCAGATCTTCTGCAAGTACCACTCCAATCACGGCCACGTCAGGAGTGATTGCTACGCCCTCCGCGATGGGATTGAAACTCTTGCTCGGGCGGGTAAGATCAATCAGTTCCTGACCGGCGGGCCTTTGGAAGGAAACACCTTTTGCACTGGCCTTTGGAACCGACGCTGTTGTTCCGGTCGAAATGGGGACTCCCTCATTCCGGACCGGCACATACGATTCGGAGACCAATGACACGGGACTTCGGCTCGGCTTGGACATGATCGAGGAGAACAAACCGACGCCAATCTCTGCCGAGCCGCCTACCAACAGAGGGTAGCCAAATACTATAACCAAAGGGTCAAACCCAGAAGCTTCGGACTGGGAAGCCTAGTGATGAAAAAGAACCCTCTCGCCATCAAGGAGAGCTCGTTCGATCCAAACTGGACCGGACCCTACAGAATTACAGGCATAGTCAAGCCTGGCACTTACAACTTGGCTACTCTATCTGGGAAGCCTCTCAGGCATAGCTGGAACGCTGAACACTTGAAGACTTATTATCAATGAAATGTAGTTAGGATCGGGGACTGTCCGACCTAACATTTTTCCCAATCAATGAAAAGATGAACACCCCTTTTTGACTCATCTTCTTCTCTTTTTCAAAGCAAACACTGGGGACTCCACTCTCATATACTCCCAACAAAAGATATGAGTGTTTCCTTCGAAAAAATAACAAACTGACAGACTCACCAGGTCTATAAACTCATGTGCCAAGCTGGCGAGCCATTTCCGGCCCGATGCTCGGCATATTACAGACTCACCAGGTCTATAAACTCATGTGCCGAGCTGGCGCGCCACTTCCGGCCCGATGCTCGGCATAGTACAGACTTATCAGGTTTATAAAAATCTCTGGCCGAGCCGAAGTGACTTTCTACAGTCCTAACGTTCGACATGATATTTCCAAAAAAAAAAATATATATATATATACCCTCAAACTCAAACTCTCATCGTGCATGCTGAGCCGATCTGAAAGTAAGTTTGAATATTTTTTTCGAAAACAAAATTCCTAATATCTAAATGGATATATCAAGCCCATCTGAGATCATTAAGGGTTTCTAATTTCTGCTTATTTTCATCATGCTTATCAGGCTAATCTGAAAACAAGTTGGAATTACCCTCACATTTTGTTATGATCGCTCGGCCGAGCCGATCCCAAAATGCCTTAACACATTTACTCTGTTTTTAGCATGAATGTTATTTTTTCATTATTTTCTCTTATCTATCTATTTGTTACTTGTTTTGTCCCTAGTTCCGTATCCGAGCTGAACTGAAAGTAACTTGTAATAAAGGAAAATACTGAATAAATTAACAATGATTCAAAAACATAAATAAATTGTTCAAAAATATATCAAACCCGAGCCACAAATCGGTTCGGGAATAAACAAAAACAAAAAAACATAAATTTGGTTTAGGCAGATCGCTCGGCTGGTCCCTCCAAGATCGGCTCGGTGGACTCCTCCGGCGTCTCCTCGCCGAGTTGCACCACCTCAACTCCTCCGATCTGCATCTCCGCGTTCGGATCGTTTTGGGGACTGGGGGAATCGGGGTTGGCTCGGTCTCAGGCATTGGAGGATCTTCCCGGGTCGGTTCGGCCACAGACACAACCTCCTCGGCTGCAGCCTGGCGATCAGAGTGGGGAAGTCCTTCCTCCTGACCCTCCTGAGTATCCTCCTCGTCGTCCAGCTCGCCGAGGAAAGACATATCCCAATCTGGCCTCTTCGCCTGGATCACCCCGAGCAGTTCCTGATACCCCTCAAAATGGGCATCGGCCAGTGCCTGGACGCTCTGAAGCCCAGCCCGACGCCGAGACTCAACCGCCCTTCGTTCGGCCTCCTCAACGTCTCGCTGGAGCTGGTCGGCAAGTTGGCCCAGGTCAGCCACCTTCTGCTCCGAGTTTAGGAGCTCTTTCCCGAGCCGAGCGACCTCTACCTCCCTCTCGGCCAGCTTGGACCGCAGAACGATAGACCGCTCGCGTTCAG
Organism: Dryas alaskensis; assembly: GCA_026122645.1. Lineage (NCBI taxonomy): Eukaryota > Viridiplantae > Streptophyta > Magnoliopsida > Rosales > Rosaceae > Dryas > Dryas alaskensis. The sequence continues at coordinate 4,722 of JAOTQX010032877.1, read as the reverse complement.
CCTTAACAAGCCGCTCGGCCTCGGCCAGCTTCTCCCTGAGCTCCTGGTTCCGCTCCCGAAGCCTCCTCATCTTCGCCTCGGCCTCAACAGCGGCGTGGGCAGCTTCGAATTGCTTTAGGGCGAGCTGCAAAACAGAAAAAATTATTACTCCGAGCCGATCGGGTAAACATGAAAAATCCGAAGTGAAAAGTAATTACCACCATAGCCTGGCGGGACGCATTCAGGGCCTTAGCGCTGAAGCTCGGCGCCTCCTGACCGGCCCAGAGCCCCTCCACGATCCTCGGCGTGACAACACGCTTGAAGCCCGTGACGAACGGCTCGATGGAGTGGTCAACTTCCACCATCTTCAAGGAGGCCGAGCCGGAGACTTCGGCACCGGCGCCACTGGGCTCAGCCCGAGCCCTCTTCTCTGCCCGGGCCTCAACCTGAGGGCCCTTCCTCTTCTCGCCTTGCCGAGCCGACCTCGGCACAGAAGGTCCGGGCTGGGCTGCCGCCGCAACGGGAGCCTGGACCGGCTCGGCAGAGGCCTGTCCCGCGGCCCTCCTCTAGGCGCTCCGCGCCGCTCTCTTCCTCAGACGAGCTTTCAGCTTGGCGGGGTCCATCACCTTTTCGGTCCTTGGATTCCACCTGGGCACAAACCAGGAAATCCCGCTCGACCTGATCTGAGTCTCCTCGAGCAGGAACTTGGTGGACAAGTATTCCGGTGGCGAGCTTCTCACGGCGGCAATCTGATCCCTGAGTTCGCCCCGAAGCTTGTATTTCCCCCAGCTAACTGCAAAGACAAAATAAAAAAATTATAAAAAATTATAAAAAAAAAAAAACAACAAGTCATTCTCGGATCTGCTCTCCCAGACATCCAGTGCGGTCATATATGTATTACCATTATGTATTACAAATTAAAATTAAATTAAAATAACGAATAAAGTAAAGAAGGACGAGGATTTAAAATGCGAGATCTAAAAACATATCTTTCCGTGGCACCGGTAGTAAGTACTCTATGGTTCGGGTCTTTAGCAGGTTTATTGATAGAGATCAATCGTTTTTTTCCGGATGCGTTGATATTCCCCTTTTTTTCATTCTAGTTATTGATATGGGAGGGGGGAAAAAGATTAGAGATACAATCAAATATCTGTAACTAATCCCTACCCTTCTCTTCCACCTGGAATCCTAAACGCCCTAGGAACCCGAGCTGGAGGAAGACTGTTCGGATCGGCGAACTCCCAATCCCCAGAAACAAAGAAGTATCTTTTCTTCCATGTCTTCTGGGAGGAGGGATTCCCACCGAAGAGTGGCCCCGAGTACGCCTGGAGGTTGTAGAATCCGAGCTCACTCTGCTTCGACCTCAAGGCGTAGGAACAGAACAGAAGATCCTTGTCTGGCACACACTTGTGCACTTTGTGCCACAAGATATGCATAGACAAGATTATCCTGTATACGTTCGGGTTCAGTTGATGTGGCGCCACGCCGATCGTTGCCAGCCAATACTGTAAGAAGGGATGCAAGGAAAGCCGAACCCCATTCTCGAACATCTCGGGGTACATTGTCACCCATCCTTTGGGGGGTCGGCTCGGTTTCTCTCCCTCGATCGGCAGCCTTGTGAGTACGGCCTCGGGGACTGAGTATCTTACCCTCAGATCCCTGAGATGAAACTCGGTCATCTCATTGGGGATCTGGTCGGCCTTCCACTCCAACTCCTCGTAGAAGTCTGGGTCGATCGCGCTCCCCATGTGCCGAGCCGAGGTGGATGCGTCGTGACCCCTGTCCCTCTCATCCGAGCCCGATGTGAGCCTACTCGGAATAGTCGAGATCGGCTCGACATCCAGAGCTTCCTCCCGATCGGAACTCAATACTTGGGGATTTTCCTCATCCCCACGAGGACGGCATTCTTCGCCCGGGTTATGCTCCAACGCTGAGCCTACCTCATCCAACTCTTCGGACAGCCCATCCCAATCTGCTTCGCCCACTGGTGGACTCCGGCTCAGCTCGACATCACTGTCTTCTTCAAAGGCCTCCCCCGAGCCGAGCCGAGCCGACCACTCGAATCAGTCATCGACATCACAAACACCTTTTCTCACTCTCTCTCTTACCTTTTTGGATTGAAAAGTTACCTTTTCAAGAACACACACCCAAAACCCGAAAATGCAGAAAACTCAAAATGGACATAAATCACTTACTGGTTTTGTCCGGCCAATCTCTTCGCCCCCTACACACTCGGAATCGCCCTGCTTACGACCGGATTTAGTCAGAGTCGAGATCGGACCACTGCACTAACGACGGGAATGGGAGGAGATTTGCGGCAGAGAGAGGTTTTCGGTGAGAGAGAAAGCCAGAAACTGAAAAATGAGAAGGAGGAGAGAGAAAACGGGTTTTTATACCCCATGCAAATCGGATCCCAGCCCTTCATTTTTGGCGCTTCACATGCCAGATCTTGCCACGTGTCTACATTTAAAATACCCATAAATGATGTGACCCTTACGTTCCCCCATACAGACACCAAACGTCCCTTCACCTGCCCCGAGATATTTTGGCCAAACACAAGTCACAACTTGTTCGGATCTTCGAGAAAATAGGCCTACCTGGTTCGGCTCGGATGAGGTGACACATCATTGTTTACCCGGGCCGTCATAATTCAACTTCCAATCCACCACTGTTCGCTCGGATCGGAAGCTGGGGGACTCCTGTTTGTGGGAAAACCTACACCTATCCAAACAGCCAACCATGGCTGGACACGTGGCTGGTCGGATCCAATTTTGGAGTTGACTTTCAAAACGGTCATGCTTGGACCTCCACGTCACCACACAGCTTGGCATCTTCTTCGCCAGATCGGATCGGCTCCCTATGACAAACCCGCCCGATCCGATCAGACCCGATCTAGGAATCACCGAAATTTCGAGTGTGTGTCTTCCCTAAGTCATCCCGGTTCGGTTCGGCTCGGCTTAGGATCATCTCAGCTCTACCCGAGGCGAACATCTTCTCCAAATTCTAGTCATAGCCGGCTACGACTTGAAGAGACAACTGCACGCCGGATCGGCTCGACCTGGATATCAACAACTGATCCGATCACACTTAAACTTTATGTTTACACATGGAGATCTATATTCGGTTCGGCTCGACACCCCGCGGCCATTTCAAGGAGAATCACATTGAGACAAAACCGCCATACTTAAATGTACCTGACATGATCCTCTGACAGATGGGATATCCCAGCCTATATCCATGACTATTGGGGCAGTTCACCTGAACCTTCCATCCTTGCATTAAATGGAGCATTCAATGCAGCATTGAATACTGAGGAGGTGAGTAGCTGTGCATGTTACTAGTCATGACCGAACGCGTGGATCTCTGTCAACCATTCATCCATATGCAGGTAACTTACTCATCACACCTTCCCTTGCCTATATAAACCAACATATATGCACAAACTGAGGCATCTAGCTATCCATCCATCACCAAGTAAAGACTTGCACAAACTTTGGCTTACCAAGAGCTCACTTAAAAACTTTCTGAGAAACCCAGAACATTTGCCTTGTTCTTCCCATTCTCCCAAGTTCATCACCAGCTCTTCCTCACTTCTATTCAAACATCATCAAACACACATCGATGACTTCATCATCGGAGCGTGTTTGGCTGGTACCACACCGGTCCATCTCTTTTGATCTTGTTTTTACGCAGGAAGATCTCAATCAACATCCACATCATCGTCCAGCAAAGCATCTAATCAGCCAGATCATCATTTCTAGGTTGGTGCATCTACCTCACGAGAATTTGCATCAACAGTTACCAGTACATCTCAGCAATCAAAAACAAGTCTTTGCCTCACCCTTAACCCCCCCTTTTGGAATTAAAAAAAAAAAAACTAAAAATTTTCCCTCAATTTTTCCCGCTTGTCTAATCTAAGCATGAAAGAAGAAAACGAAGAAACCTCCAGGCAATTCTAAATTTATCTGTGTCCGCTGAAGAACAGTTCCATGAGATTCAGCTGATTTCCGTTTAGTTCCTCCCCTTAGAGCTGGAACAATTGTCATATTCTGGAAACTACCTGCCGAAAAATTGTTGTATTATAAAATAAACAATCCCAAATAATTTATTCAATGAAGATTCCATGCTTGAGCTTTAAAGTAGTAAATTTGTTCATAGTGAAGAAGCAGTGGATTATAATATTTCCGCAGCACAACTTTTTAGAATTGGTTTTTCTCTCCTATTATGATTTTGTTTTGTATATAAACCCTTGTTTTAGGCTTTTTTTACACAATTTTTTATCATAACGAATGAAACTTCAAGACTTTTCTCATTCTAGTGAATTTTAAATGAGCTAATTAGAGATATACCTATTTTTGAGATCCAATTTGATATTACCACATCCTTTTGATATACACCTATTTTTTAATTTGCCATGTAGGATTATCTATTTTTCTGTAGAAAATTTATTTTGTGATTTTTACTGTAGGTATATTTTAATTTTGACAATTATAATGTCTTATGTCATGGTATATTGTCATTTAAAAATTTTGTAATTAATTGCCATTAATTTCTGAAGTTGAATATTATGACCAAAGTTAATTCAAAGATTAAAAAGAAACGCCATTTACGTTCTTCAAACATCTTAAGCTTTCATCCTCACCTATTCTCTAGGTAAGTACACATAACGTATTATATTGCTTTGGTTGTGTTTGTGGTTTCCTCGATCTTCTTCTTCTTCTTCTTTTTCTTTTATTTTCTTCT
>JAOTQX010032847.1:0-10034 GCA_026122645.1 Dryas alaskensis | reverse complement strand
GGTTTCTCTTTTGACAATTGTCTCGGAAATTTGAAGATGGTTTTGGAAAGGTGTAGGGAATTTAATCTTGTTCTCAATTGGGAGAAGTGTCATTTTATCGTTAAACAGGGAATTGTGTTAGGACACCTGGTTTCAAGTCGCGGGATAGAAGTAGATAAGGCAAAGATCGATTTGATTGCCAATCTGCCACCATCCACATCAGTCAAGGCTGTCTGGTCCTTCCTAGGACATGTAGGCTTTTATCGTCGTTTAATTAAGGATTACTCCAAAATCAGTCGACCCTTGTGCAACCTCCTTTCTAAGGATACTCCATTCCAATTCGATGAATCTTGTTTACATGCTTTTACTACTTTGAAATCTCTTCTTACTTCTGCTCTGATTATGATAGCTCCAGATTGGGGCCTGCCATTTGAATTAATGTGCGATGCTAGTGATTACGCAGTAAGAGCTGTTTTAGGACAGTGAAGGGACAAGCTGCCGCATGTTATTTCTTATGCCTCAAAAACGTTGAACGATGCACAACTAAATTACTCCACTACCGAGAAAGAGATGCTTGCTGTCATTTTTGCACTTGAGAAGTTCAGATCCTATTTGCTAGGCTCTAAGATCATTGTTTATACTGACCATGCAGCATTAAGGTACCTCATGTCCAAGAAGGATGCAAAACCAAGGCTCATTCGGTGGGTGTTATTGCTACAAGAGTTTGATGTCGAATTAAGGGATCAGCAAGGTGCGAAGAATGTGGTAGTAGACCATCTCTCTCGTTTTACTCACACTCATGAAAATGAAGACACCATCGTTCCATTGCGTGAGAGTTTCCCCGACGAACAGTTGTTCGCTGTCCAACATGTCACACCATGGTATGCAGACATCGCCAATTATCTGGCTGGGGGGGTGATGCCTCTTGAATTAAGTACCCAGCGACGAAGGAAATTTCTCCATGACGTCAAGTTCTACTTCTGGGAGAACCGTATCTATATAAGTACTGCTTTGATCAGATGATAAGGAGGTGTGTGCTGGCTACTGAACAAGCGAGCATACTGCAATTTGCACATGACCATGCATGTGGAGGTCATTTCGGCTCAAAAAGGACAGCAGCGAAGATTCTACAGAGTGGTTTTTATTGGCCCTCCTTGTTCAAAGATGCTCACACATGGTGTTCAGCTTGTGATCGGTGCCAAAGAGTGGGAAATATTTCTACTCGCAATGAGATGCCTCAGCATGGGATTTTAGTAATTGAATTGTTTGATGTTTGGGGGGTGGATTTTATGGGGCCTTTCCCCTCTTCATATGGCAATGAATACATTTTAGTGGCTGTGGAATACGTATCCAAATGGGTAGAGGCAGTGGCTGCCCCAACTAATGATCACAAAGTCATTTTGAAACTTTTACAAGGCATTATCTTTCCAAGGTTTGGGACCCCGTGTGTCCTCATCAGTGATGGGGGACGACACTTCATCAACAAACCTCTCAAGAGTCTCCTGTCCAAGTACAATGTCACGCACAAAGTCGCTACACCATACCACCCACAAACAAGCGGCCAAGTCGAGGTTTCCAATAGAGAAATAAAGAGAATTTTAGAGAAGACAGTGAGCACTTCCCGCAAGGATTGGTCCCTTAAGCTCAATGACGCGTTGTGGGCATATCGGACAGCCTATAAGACACCAACTGGCATGTCCCTGTTCCGTTTAGTTTATGGAAAGGCATGTCATCTTCCTATGGAACTCGAGCATAAGGCGTTTTGGGCAGTCAAACAGCTCAATCTCGACTATGGTGCTGCTGGTGAACAGAGAAAGCTCCAGCTAAATGAATTAGATGAAATTCGCAACGATGCGTACGAAAATGCTAAGATATATAAAGACAGAACCAAGCTCTTTCATGACAAGACCATCTTACGGAGGGAGTTTTTTCCTGGACAGAAAGTGCTGCTCTTTAATTCAAGACTTCGCCTTTTCCCAGGCAAGCTCAAGTCGCGGTGGTATGGTCCTTATGTTGTGGTAAACGTCTTTCCGCACGGTGCTGTAGAAGTCAGTCATATTCAGAATGGAACAACCTTCAAAGTGAATGGACAACGCCTCAAGCCTTACCTGGAATCCCCTTTCAACATTGAAAAGTCCTCGTTACCTCTGGCAGAACCAGCACCTTAGCCATTCCCGTTACGTCACGCTAACGACGTTAAATTAAGCGCTCCTTGGGAGGCAACCCAAGCATTTTCTTGTTTATTTCTCTGTTTTCAATTTGTGTTTTTGTTTTCGTTACTCTTTTAACTGACTCTGTTCTTTTTGCTTGCTAGGATGTGTGTTGTTAACTCCAGTTTGCGGCATCACTCGAAGTTTGGGGGAGTAACATTCTCCCACCAGTTCCAATCTAGAAGAAGTCTATGGGTATTGCTGGGTCGTGGGTGGATGTGTTTCCACAGGCCTCAGTCCTGTGCACAAAGTCATTTGGTGTTTTAACTAAGTTTGAGGCCCACATGGCCCACAAGGTGTTTAAATGGAGCGTACGGGTGAGGGGGTCATTCTTATTCGGTCCCAGCTATTTTTCTTTCCTGGCTGGATATTTTGGGGAGCAGAGAGAAAGAAGAAAGCTAGGTCACGCCTCCTAGCCTTCTTGATCCAAGAACAGCCATCGCCGTCGTCTACCCGAGCCGAAATTTCTTTGCCCGTCCAATTCACAGCGCAGCTTTACCAGGTGTCTCCTTTCCCTTTTTCTCCCTATTTATTTTCTTTCTCTTCCTTGGTTTTATTGTGTCTATCATTGAGGACAATGCTCATTTCAAGTCTAGGGGGGTAGGTTTGATTCTTTGAGTTTTCAATTTTTGTCTCCAATTTTTGAAGATAGTTGCTCCAGTGCCGATGAGAAGAATTCGCTTGAATTTTTGGTAAAAGATGGGTATTGCTGGGTATTTTTTGTGTTCTCACTTGATTATTTGGTTAATTATTCCTCCCATGATCAATCGAAAATTATTTTGAGCACTTTGCCAAGTTAGTGCAAGTTCTTGTTATTCTAAAAGCATATGTTATTCTACTTTAATGTCATACTCTAGAACTTGCTTTAAGGTCACTTGAGGCGGAATCCTAAATAATGCAACATCTGGGAGATGATTTAGGCCATCTTTGGACTGTTTGAGTTTTTCTTTAATCAACCCTTTGTGTAATCATACCCTCAGTACCCCTCTAAGCCTTCTAAAGTGAGCCTATTTCCTTGACGGACCCCCACATCTCTACCTTACTAATCCTTAAACACATGTTCTTTTCCTTTTCTAGAGAACTGTGAGCTTAAAAAAAAAAAAAAAAGGACTTTAAAGCAGTAAAGAAAGCAAGGTTTTAAGGAGCAAAAGGAAGTACATGGAAGTTGAATCCTGTATGACCACAAGAAATAAGTTTGGGTGCTATTATTGTTAAATAAAAAAAAAAAAAAAAAAAGAGAAGAGAAATGTAATGAAGTGTGACCAAAGAAGTCACGACCCTAGGGGATTATAAGGTGAAAATCAGGAAGATCTAGGGTGAAGAGCCGTACAATTGGGCCAACTATAGCGCATTTAACGTGTTGCAATTTGTGAGATGCTTCTAAATTTGCTCAAATCCTTTGCGTGTTTGACAAATTCAAAATCTATTGTGTTGCTATTTTGTGCTTATTTAGTTCTCTAGATTTTGATGTTTTCCTTCTCACTTCTTTTCTTAGCCAATTTCCTCAGCCAGTGTTACAACTTTTGTAAAGACCTTTTGATCTTTGGTGTTGCATTGATTTACATTAGTGGAGAGATGATATGAAGAGCAAGCTTATGCGGTATGAAATTTGTGGCTATGAGTAAAGTGTGTGCGCATGTGCTTATTGGAGTGCAAGTTTTTGTTCTAATTCTGGCTACTCACATACACACTTTAATAAAATTATGGTGAGGTATTGTTAATCTTTGCATCATTTGTAGAATCCTTACGATGCTTAGTTATTTCCTTGAGCCGTTTACATAGTGCAATTTTTGAGGCACATCTGGGGTTTTTAACCAGTTCTGTCTTAACTGGTTTGGTTGTGTGTTCTGCTTGAGGACTAACAGGAATTAAGTTTGGGGGAATTTGATGGGTTTATAATGTCTCTATTTTTATGTCTATTTTAGTTAGTTTTCGTAAGGTTTTTGGGGTTAAATAAGGACTTATTGTTTTGTTTTCTATATTTTCAGTCTGCTGGGACCACTGAGGAATTTTTGATGGACATTGGCTGACAAGGCTAGTTGGTTTTCCTAATGAGAAAAGAACTCTAAGTCAACCCTTTTTCCTAGTTGGTGTCGCTGCCTATTTCTTAGGTAAGGAGGATTATTTGCTGGCAGTAGGAAGGCTATATTAACTAGAAGAGGCGTGACCTAAGGAGGAGAGTTTTTCTAGAGGAGGTTTGCTAAAGAGAACGACGCCGTCCTTAGAGTGCAGCAGTCAGTTTGGTGGTTTTTCATATGATTTTTATTGGATTTTCTTAATGAATTTGTGTAACTAAACATCCTTGCTAGGGCGGGATGAAGCTCTAAGATGATAATCTAGTTCTATTGTCTGTTTTATCTTTGGTTGCTTTCTTGATAGTGAGATTATTATTCACTGATTTATACTTGAATAATTGCATGGATGTTTGATCACCATCTGGGTTGTTAATTGAGTTAATTGATGCAAACTTATGTAGATACCATACAGGGTTTGGGTTTAGCTTCGTGTGGATAAGATCTGTACATGCCTTGGGTAAATACTATATTCTTGGGGTGTGCATGGCTAGTTATCAAATTCTCTGAACTTAAAAGACTTTTCTGCATGGCGGGCTTGTTCTAAATACCATAGGCAAGTTAGATGTGAAAGAAATCGATTTAGTCTAAATACCATAAGCAAGTCGTGTCTAATAGGATTGCCAACACTATTAATTAAGTGAACTGAAGATAAGGTGACTAGAAGTTAGAGAGGATTTTTAGTGGTGGATTCTTTGCTCTAGTATTTTATTCAATTGATTGCTATCGTTATTTCCAGCGTGAATTTAAGTTTATCTTGTTGCTTTGCCCATATTTTAATCAAATCTGTCTTATTTATTTACTGTTAAGTTCAACACATTAGTTTAATTGAGTTGGTTAACCAATCCTTGTGGTTCGACCTCGTACTTGCGTAATTTTATTCTACTACGGACTTATGCGCTTGCGAGTAATTTAATTTGAGGTTTTTATTTGTCTTTCTTTTAGGCATCTCAAAATCACTACCACTTGGCAATTTTCATACGGAAAATCAGATGCAAACCAACACATATACGATTCAAATCAAAGTCGTGTAAAATGAAATCAATCTTATCTTTAATTCATCAAGATCGATATGATCATGTAAACAAAACTAATAGATGTAATCAGAAGGAAACCGAGAGATATATGGGCATAGGTATATATTCGTTCAAATCATAAACTAGTCGATATAAATTCATATATCAAATCGAGAATCTATAATTCGTAGATGCCGAACAGTTTAGCGGTGTACAAATCAAAATTTGATAATGGATCGAAAATCATGAAAGTTCTTAACCAAGGCTCTGATACCACTTGTAAACTTAATATAAAAAATTTATTATAAAACAATTCATAAACCCAAGATCTTCAACCTTATGATTTTCAAAATAAACTTAAATGAGGAAATGTAATTAAGCGATACATACCTGGTTCCATAAGAACAATTTTAAGAAAACACTACAAGGAAAAAGCACTTAGGAGACGAAATAGTTTCGTCTCCCAAAGTCAGGTTTCGTCGCTCAAGGTTTTGGGCGACGAAACAATTTCGTCGCTCAACGTCTTAGGCCACGAAATCATCATTTCTTCGCTAAAAGCTACCTTGAGAGACGAATTTGGTTCGTTTTTCAAGGTATGTTTTGGAGACGAAATCATCATTTTGTCTCCCAAAGGTACATGTAGAGACGAATATGATTCCTCTCCCAAAGGTACCTTTAGAGACAAATATGGTTCGTCTCCCAAAGGTTTTTTTTTTTTAAAAAAAATTTAAAGCTTTTTATCCAAAAACTATTAACACAAAATGTATTAATAAATTTATTAACACAAAGTAGCAAAAGTTACCCAAATATATATTCGTACAAACGATAAGTAATGACCCTAGTGGTCAATCTATATTAAGGCGGTAGCGTCATTGTCATCCCGGTCTGTGGCGGTTGTGGAAAGCCTACCGGGATAATAAACCAGGTAACACTACGGTCAGCTAGCCGAACATCTGCTGCAACGAACTCCTCTCTGCCTGGCGTGTAGCTCTCTTGGCTTGTAGCTCCTCCGTCAAATGCTGCACTTGAGCAGACAGGTCGGCGACGACTGTAGATAGCTCAGAAGAAGACGAGGAGGCCTTGACGTCAGGAACCCAACCATATCCCATGTTGCGTATGTACTTAGTGGGCCTAACACCTAATGAGCCCATCAAAAAATGAGGACCGGCATCGTATAAATATAAAAAATTATAAAAAAGAATTAAAAGATTAAAAACTAACATGTTTCACCTTGGCCGCATCATAACCGGGTTGAACATAGACCTCCTCGAAAGTATTAATCTCTAGGACTAAAGGGCTTAACGTATTTTAAGGAACTTGGGTTTATAATACTATGTTGATTGAGTGTTGAACTCTCAGGAACCTTAAGGTACGTCCAGCTGTCAAGTACCGGGGTTTGGGGGCGTGACACCTTGCCTCAAATACATTCATCAAATTTGCTTTTTTGGCTTTATTTTAAAGAGGAGAGGGGGATGAATGTTAAGTTCTTTTAGTTCTATTTTGGGGAACCAATCAGTTCTTTCCTTTTGTTCCCAATATTAGATATAGTACAATAATCGAAACAATCTTTTTCTTTCTTAGAATTCCCTATTCTATCAAAGACATTTATTCTTTACTGGCTTGTAATTGAATTTTGATCTTCATATCTTGTTCGATCACCTTATCATGTGATTGGTTGATTTTTGTTCTAGATATTATTTATTTATTGTTTTAGTAAATATGGAAACAACCATTCATAAAATGAGGTCAGCCTGAACATAGGATCACTATGCTAATTTAATTTTGCATTGTAATGAATGCATATAAATGACCATAATTAAGTGCTTAATTATATATGTCATGGTCATGTACCAAATCAGTTACGGCTAAACACATTCATATATCAAGCAATTTCCTTTCGAACTCAAACATGCTATAACAATGTTCCAAATCATAATTGCTTTATATCATTAATTATATATATCCGATAGTATTCAGATTATGAAATTGTGAAATTGAATAGCATGTAGACACTCCAAAGCCTCCTTGATCAAATGTAGAGAGCATTTTACCTTTAATATGCAATATTAATTCATATACTGATTCCGGCCATAAGAGCAACTTTACCTGGTTCCATAAGAGCAACTTTAAGAAAACACTACAAGGAAAAAGCACTTAGGAGACGAAATGGTTTTTTCTCCCAAAGTCAAGTTTCGTCGCTCAAGGTTTTGGGCGACGAAACAATTTCGTCGCTCAACATCTTACGCAACGAAATCATCATTTTGTTGCCTAAAGCTGTACCTTGAGAGACAAATTTGGTTCGTCTTTCGAGGTATGTTTAGGAGACGAAATGATTTCATCTCTCAAAGGTACCTTTAGAGACGAATATGGTTTGTCTCCCAAAGGTTTTTTGTTTTTTTTTAATTTAATGCTTTTTATCCAAAAACTATATAACACTTAATAAATTTTATTAACACAAAGTAGCAAACATTATCCAAATATATATCCGTACAAACGATAAGTAATGACCCCTAGTGGTCAATCTATCCTAAGGCGGTAGCGTCATCATCATCTCGGTCTGGTGGTGGTTGTGGAAAGCCTAGTGGGATAATAAACCAAGGTAACACTACGGCCAGCTGCCGAACATCTGCTGCAACGAACTCCTCTATGCCTGGCATGTAGCTCTCCCGGCTTGAGCTCCTCCGTCAAATGGTGCACTTGAGCGGACAGGTCGGCGACGACTGCAGATGGCTCAGAAGAAGACGAGGAGGCCTTGACTGGTTTAGTTACATCCGGAGCTATAACTTTTGCCTTAAGATTAATAACCAAAGCTGTCTTTGATAAATCTACAGATGGTCTTCGAAAGGAAGGTAATATATAAATATATGCTAATCATTTTATTGCTTTCAAGAATTTTATGGAATTTGTAATCATTTTTTCTTGTGATGCTTATATGCTCCTTTTCCGTGTGCTGTGTTGGAGGTAAATTAATGGACCATATAATGTCTTTGCAATCAGATCTAGCAGGTGTTTCTTTTTACGGAGGAGAAAGTTTTGGTAGGTAGATGTTTGGGCCCATCTTTTTGATAGTGCCTGAACACTATTATTAATTTATTATTTATAGGACAACAAATGAGTCAAGATGGAGCTTGTCTTTGCATGGCATCCGAATCACGATTAGGATGACACACAATATCCTAAGACTGTGGGCCCCACTTGTCAGTCTCACACAATTTGGGTGCTGTCCCGTTGCGGGACCGAAGCAAAAACCAATTATTGGAGGTCATCCCCTCTTTTGATGCACTGTTTGTTGTCCGTTTTTGGCCCTTTACTAGATTGTCTAACCCACAAGATTTTCTTTTTAAAATAGAGCTCAAATTTACTAGATTGTCTAATCCCTGAGATCTCTTTTTTAAGATAGAGCTCAAATCTTATGTGATTCTGTCCCAAACCACATGCTGCTGTGTCCCAAATTATTATTACATGCCCCCCATGCTTTATGTTAATTAATTTTGATATTTGTCTTCTGATTATTGTGCATTTGTGCTACAAAGTCGACTTCGTTGTGCTGGAACATAATTTTCAAATATCTTGCACTTTTTTATTCTCCAAAATATCTAGCACTTCGTTGTGCTACGGGATCAATAATCTTCATCCATAATAATTTTTTAAATATCTTTGTGCAAATCTCATGCGCTCCACGAATCACATGCAATCAAAGACCCGCTCCCTCAGGCCCTACACGACCTCAATTTTTTCACCTTTTTGAGTTGAATCTCCTTAGTTGTGATTGTCTTAAATTTTTTAAATATGCTTTGTACAAATATGTAATCTTTATCCATGATTTTTAAATTAATAAACGAATCCATTAATAAGAGAAGTGTTAGTTTTGGGTATGCTAGTAATAGTGCTGCACATGTTGATTAAAAATTCTTCATTATTGTGCTGCAAAGTCCACTTCGTTGTGCTGCAACATGATTTTCAAATATCTTTCACTTTTTTATTTTTACTTTGATATGTCGACCAAATTAGCATTCTTTACTCCTGATTTTTGTCTTTGTATAGATACGCAAATCAGATTAGTAATCTTTACTATCTTCTTTGGACAACCCCACAAATTGTAAACTTGAACAAGCTAGCAAGCAATTCATTTTCAATGAGTGTTTTAGCTGTTTATCCTCCAAGGAACAGATTAATCAATTCAATCACATAAGCTTATAAGTAAAATATGAGTCCTTTTCAAAAGCACTTATTTTTTCTATGATTTTTCTTATTTTTTTCTCAACTTTGTCTTAACATTTGACCTATTAAATCACGACCAAATTGAGCAAACTTATACTCATTTTAAAGCTCTGCATCACCTCTTTGCAACCATACAAAGATTACTCAACATGGACGGTTAAAACTCCAAATAATCAGCCCCAAATTAGGGTAGCCGAAAATTGTCAACTTCCCCAAAAATTTCTAGATTTTCAAACTTTCATCCAACTTCAATTATCTTCAATTCTAACACTCCAAAACAGTTTTTATGACTAATAATTGATGAAATATAACTGTTAATTCAATTAAAATTGAAGAAAACACAACCAAATGGATTGAAAACCATAAATCCCAAAACTGAAATTTACTCTTTACACCCCAACCGAATTCTCCTTCACTTCTCTAATTTCTATTGTGCTTGTGCTCCTAAAAACATCTCTAACAATTATATAAACCTCACCAAAACCAGAAATGATCACCAAAATCAAAGTTTAAGAAAAACAGAGAGTATATGAAAA